>PVKV010034383.1:0-17738 GCA_004027835.1 Alouatta palliata | reverse complement strand
TGGAAATACAGTGAGTTGCCTAAGATCCCACCGCCTCTCATGCTGACAATGATATGCTTAGACTCTGGGATGTGGTGCCTGTTTCTGCCATGTTCCTTATTCATGATATATCAGAACGAAGGATTTATACATACCCATGAAGCTACATATATCCTTTTTTAAAAACATACCGTTATCAAGCCATATGATATCTCATAACTTAATAGAAAAATATTGCATGTAAGATAAAGAATTTTAGACTGCTTTAATTTTGTCAGTCTCTTTTATTTCTGAACAGAAATGCCAGCCTCAGTTTCCCTGCTTATCAAGCAATATATGCTTCCAAGCAATTGAAAAGTAAAAATGGAAGTACCTTTAGAAATTACTTTATGCTCCTGCCACTAATCTGATAGAGTCCTGGAAGCAGGAGGAAAAAGAGAAGCTGCTTTTCTGGCAGAGAGGAACAATGCAGAGAACGTGGAAGCCTGCTCCAAATTTTGGTAGCTTTATCATTTAATATAGTTGGTGAGTGGATGGGTGAAACAAAATTACAAATTTCTCTTTAGTGGCTTGGCTAAGAAGTTGAAGTTGAGAGTAGACTCTGAATCTAAATCTTTTAGGAGTTAGACACATATCTAATTCTAGTTTTGCTCTGTGTGTGTGTGTGTGTGTGTGTGTGTGTGTGTGTGTGTGTGTGTTGAGGGGGAGGTTTGTATAGTTCTGTCAGTTTGGCGATAAGAAAATGTAAGGTGATACAAAATTTAAAAAAAACAAAAGTATAGTGAGTTTGAAATCTAGTGAAAAACTGTGGGTAGTCTTCTAGAACCTAGTTAAATAACACACAAGATAGAATTCTTAGAAATATCAGATATTAGGATTTTTTTTTTTTTTTTTTTTTTTTTTTTTTTTACAAAAGAATAATGGAAGAACCAGGAATCCAGATGGGAGAATTGAGTGAGCATGCTACCTTCCTTTAGGGAGGATAAACAATCCATAGGATAATTCGAGTTGTTTTTCAGTCATAGTAATGGATTTGAACAGTCCATTCAACCCTTTCACCCAGTGCTTCTCTTACTAATTGCATGCCTTTGTGAGATGGGGCAATATGGGAGAGATGTGGAAAGATAAATGGCCCTTCAGAGGTTTCCATGATTTTTTTAGAATTGGTGTGTTGGCTCTAATGAATGCTATGGTAGAACGGAAATATCTAAAACTCTGGGTGAACAATCACTTAGCTACTCAGAAAAATATTTGGAAATTAGGAAAAACATCATAAACATTTGTATTTGTTCCTTTCGATCTCACAAGCGACTATATTTCCTTTTATCTAACAAAAAGATCCAGTTGGTTTGGCTGGTTGGCTAATACCAGACAACCACTATAAAGTCTTCATATTTACGCTATACAGCGTGCAGCATTTGGCAGGGACTCAGTAGACATTTTCTAGGTTTCATTATATTGATTGAGTCAAGTGGAAGGTATAACGCTTCTTTTTCTTTGTTTCTTTGTTTTATTTTGTTTTTGGGACAGATCTCACTCTGTCCCCCAGGCTGGAGTGCTGTGGCGCAATCTTGGCTCACTACAACCTCTGCCTCCAGGGCTCAAGCGATTCTTCCGCATTCGCCTCCTGAGCAACTGTAACTACTGGCGTATGCCACCACACCCAGCTAATTTTTGTAGAGACAGGGTCTCCCTGTGTTGCCCATCCGGTCTCGAACTCCTGGTCTCAAGCGATCCACCAGCCTCAACTTCCCAAAGTGCTGGGATTACAGGCGTGAACCACTGTGCCTGGCCACAGTCTTTTAGAAGCCAAAACTATTTAAAAATCTTGATAAGATGTTTATTAAGTATGTCATTCAATATGTGTTTGTAGATTACCTGAGTAGGGGAAATTAGAGAGGGGAAATCAAAAGATGATCCATTGACAGATAGACTGGGAGTAACTGTGATTCAGTTTCCCTGACACTGGTGGGAAGCATCACCAGCATCTAAATCAGTCAGTGCACAGGATACTGGGACTGGGGCAGGGCAGCTTCAGCTGCCTCTGTGTTTATAAAGCAGTTGGGCTTCAGTTGTTAATTCTCTAGGGCTTTCACTTCCAGTTGGCTCACTCCCGCAGAAGAGAAGGGGCCACCGGGAGCATTTGGGAAATATACTGGTTCTGTGTAGCTGGGAGCTAGCTGACCTCATAAGCTACAGTGGCTGAGCTCCTTTGTGGTCTGGTTGGCAGAGGCAGCCCCCTATGGGGACGTGCGTTGTGAATGGTGGCAAGTCTACCTGATTTTGGAATGCAGCTTTAGGAAGTCCTCTGTTGCACTGCACCTAAACTCTGCCCTACTTTGTCAGCTTTGTAGTAATGAAGGTGACATTTTTATCTCCTTCTGCCAGACTTCCATGTCTATCTTTTCATGGTTTTCAAACTTGGTTGAGAAATGAATGCTATTTTTTGCCCCAGTCCTCAAGCCCCGTAAAAGGTACTCAGCTCCATCAGCTCTATGTATCTATGTACTTTGCATCTAGCTATGTGAAATGTATTCATTCATTTAGCCATTCATTTGGAAATATGGATTGAGCCCTTAGACTGTGCTAAGTACTCTGGTAAGTCCTGAGGCTACCCACAGAAGCTCACAGTATAGTGTATTTATAACTCAATTGAACAAGTGGGTGAGCATCAAGCTTCCCAGGAAAAAACACAGTCTGAACCAAGTTGCTCAGTTTTTGGTCTTGCCTTAACCGAGTCATAACAGAGTGAGATTTGGCCAGAAGGTAGTCCAGGGTTATCACACCTTAGGTTGCAGAGACAGCAGTGGCTCCGTTCTGAAAGGCTCTCCTTAAAAGCCATACTAAGGGTGCTGGATTTTGCCTGGTAGGCAACAGACAGCTGGTTAAAATGTTAGAGGAAGGATGTGGTCAGATTTCTGTCTTAAATAAGTCACTTTGATAGTCTGGAGGATCAATTTGAACAGGACAAGCCTAAATAGACTAGTTTGCAGGTTGATCCAGGTGAGAAATTATAAGAATGCGATTTAGTAACACCTCTTTTTGTTTTTCCTTTTTTCTCTTGGACATTGTGAAATGAGCTAATGCACAGAAGCATTTGAGTTTAACTGCAGTTTGTAGCAAGAACTCAATAAATGTCGGCCATCATCATTTTCTTTTTCTAAATCATGTCATTTCCATCATCATCATCATCACCAGAGATGGTAATTTCTTCCTTACTGCTCATCCTAAAAAATGAGCAGCCTCCCAGAGGCGGGCTGCTCCCAGATGAAGAGAGTGGTAGAACCTTCTCTCAGAGGGCTCTGGTTCCGCCGATAAAACCACTACCTGCCCCTACTCCCACCCTACCACCACGTGACTACAGCTCCCCTGGCAGAATTGCCAAGGAACATGGGATGCCAAAGATGATGCATTCCTACCCTGGCCATGGAGCAAAACTGTGGCATTACTGTTGGGTGTTAAAAATTTCCTCTTTGTTTTACTGTTATCATGCTTTCTTCTGGCCAGAACTCTGCTTATCTAATAGAAAATGTAGGGTTCAATTCTTTGTTTAGCTGCCAAGATTCTTCAGTGCTTTGGCAAAGAAAGGAAATCTGGCACGAGTGTTTCGCATTGCCCAGGTACCTTAGAAAACTACACTTTCTAGATGGAAAGAGCATGTGGGTGGTCTTCTCCCCAGTGTGCCAGCTTTATTGCTTTGAATTATTGGAAATCCAAGCAAGTACCCTATTGAAGGAATTTTACTTGACTTATATATTTTTGAGGTCTTATTTAAAATTATATTTAATGAAAAAAGATTTGTTTTGAGACAGAGTCTTGCTGTGTTGCCCAGGGTGGAGTACAGTGGCATGCTCTTAGCTTATTGCAACCTCCGCCTCCCAGGTTCAAGAAATTCTCCTGCCTCAGCCTCCCTAGTAGCTAGGACTACAAGCACCCGCCACCATGCCCAGCGAATTTATTTGTATTGTTATTTTTAATAGAGACGAGGTTTCACCATGTTGGCCAGGCGAGTCTTGAACTCCTGACCTCAGGTGATCCTCCCACCTCAGCCTCTCAAAGTGCTGGCATTACAGGTGTGAGCTACCATGCCCAGCCTAATAATAATAATATTAATAATAGATTACTAAGAAAAAATGACAAAAATAAAAATAATCCAAATTTTATGACAGAAAACTTTCTTAAGTTAAACTTTTAAAAATAACCACAGAACGACCAATTGATTTTATTTCAGTCTTTCATTTTCTAATTCTCTTATAAAGATTTGTGAGCCAAAAATTAAGAAGATTCAAATGAAAAAAAAAAAACCTTCATAAAAATGCTGCACTTAAAGGGTTATTTAAAAGAGGAAGTGTTGGCCAGGTGCTGTGGGGTGGCTCATACCCGCAATCCCAGCACTTTGGGAGGCCAACGTGGGCATATCGCTTGAGACCAGGAGTTCCAGACCAGCCTGGCCAACATGGCAAAAATCTTGTCTCTACTAAAAATGCAAAAATTAGCTAAGTGTGGTGGTACACGCCTGTAATCCCAGCTACTCAGGAGGCTGAGGCATGAGAATCGCTTGAACCTGGGAGGCAGAGGCTCCCATGAGCCGAGATGGCACCCCTGCACTGTAATCTGGGTGACAGAGGGAGATTGTGTCACAAAAAAGAGGAATAGTGGTTTGTATGTTCTTTCGATATAGAATGGCTTTTCTTTTTACTCTACTGCAAGCGTAGTCAATATGATTTTCCTGCTGCATCTGTCTTCAAGAAGATGAGTCTTTTGAAACTAATAGCTTACAGTCTTCCCAAGGACTGCTCTTTTTGATAGTGTAATAATCTTCATAGATCACCAAAGTAGAATTGTACGGGCAAAGTTAAGAGTCTGGATCCAGCTTGTCCAAGTCACAGCCTTTGTGTGTTTGTTCATTTGTCCCACAGTGCTTTGTACTTGTGACAGTTACCTAGATTATGGAAATTTGTAGGTTTGAGCAAGTCTTTTTCTTCTCAGTATTTCTGTCTTCTTACCTATAAATAGTGAGAATGCTAAAAGCTATAAAAACTTCTTCCCAGTTCACCATGAAATAGTCATCCTGTAAATGTAGAGACTCAATTTTAAGTTCTTTATGTGAGCAGATGAGTCTATTAAGAGACAGTATAGAAAGGTAAAGGGTCTACAAGTGGAAATATAAGAAACAGTTTTCCAGATTTTCAAGAACACTCAGGCAGAGTGAATTATTCGCGCCTATAACTAAAAAAGGTAATTATCAGTTGCCTTTCCACATAGTACCTACTTTAAAAGGTTCAGGAAATTTTGCATCTGTTAGAATACTTCCAGCCACAAGTCTGTTAAATTCACTTAAGCAATGTCGAAAACCACTGGCTCGTGTAACTATACATCATAGATTCACTGGGCTTCAGGTTCATGGACCCACATGCTTTTCATCTCTAGACTCTGCTGAACACAGGCTTTATTTATTCTAAGGACAGTTTTCCACAGTTGCCAGCTGCAATCAGGGCTACATGCTTTTACTTCCACTTTTGGTCTAGGAAAAACTTGCTTCCTGAAAGGTCCCTCAAACGTAAGAAAACTTTTCCCTTGGAGACCTCTAGTTGATTTGGGTCACACGTCCACCCAAGAACCAAAAGTGGGAAAAGTTATGACATAACTCTTTGGCCAGTCAGGCTATTGAGGATGTGGGCTGAGTCAGAAAGAAGTGGATACCTGGCCAGAAAGGAGTGGATATCTTCCATTCTGTTGAAAAGGAAGAAAGGGCAATGGACGCTTTAGGCCATGAGTAACAGCCACTCCAGAGTTCCTGGGAGGAGTCAGCCTATACAGCAAGGATAAAAGCCACCGTGAACATTAACATAGAGTAAGATTTGGCAGTTAAAGCTACCAAATGAAGCAGATAAAAATCCTACTTAGAGGGAGAAGACAGAGAGCAAAGAACTGACCAGCAAGTGGCTTGGAAGATCAGAGGGTATGGCTAAGACTTTTATTGCTTTTCAAGGCAAGGAGAAGATGGTTTCAAGTTATCTGCAGACAGGGAAGTAATAGAGCAATGATCCTATAACTGACTGCTCTGCTCTTAAGCATACTTTGTGTCAGACCTTCCTGCTTACTGTTAACAGGGGAAATGAGGCTGTGAAAGACAGCATTTTTGTGAGTAATCCAAGATAAAACTAATTTACCTAACAAGACAGATAGGACAAAATCTATCATGGTGGTGGGACATATAGTTTTTTGGGTTTCATCTTGGGAGAATTGCTGAAGCTAAATCTCCACCCGCTCCACCATCTCCCCACACATGCACACATACGGCAGTGCTATGCAGGCAGGGCGGCTGGTGAGGAACAGCAGGCCAGTCACGGAGAAAACAAGACACATTTTCTCCATACCTCTCAGTGGCCTGTGAACCCAGCATGTATTTCTTCATTATGTAATGACCAAGTTATTTGAAAGATCAAAAATGTGAACACATACTGATTGTGATTGTACAATTGTCTGTAATTTAAGTTTGCTGTGAATTTACCTATATGTAGATGTGAATAGATAGGACTTTGCTAGGTTTGTGAAAGTCTGGTAAACTATTTGGTCAGTGCAGAAACTTACAGACTAGTGAGAGGAACTTCATACAGACTCTACTCCACAGAGCCACTGGCCATTCTAAGAGGACTCTTGAGATCAGTGATTAGGGGCATTATTTTCCTTAAACACTTGTCATCTACAAATATGAATCCATAATTCAGTGATAAATACCTTTCTGCAAGCACCATGATATGGTGCAACTTTGTTTGAAACTTCTAAGACGAGTTCATTGAAATGGGATAATATCTGGAAGTCTTTGAATAGGACAGAATAAGCATTCTCTCAGGCATGCTAGCCTGGGGTATATGTAAACTGTTGAACTCCTGTTCCATATCCCAGCTCTCATTAGGGGGAACTGTTGAAATTGCAGCTCTATTAAGTCAAGAACTCTGGTTCAAGCTAGAGGAGATGATCAAGGTATTTCCCAACTCGTGCTTCTTCCTGGTCCCCTAGTACTCCAGGCTTGCGGCCACTGGGAAGCTGCCCTGGTTGAGTACCCCAGCATCACCTGGTGGTACCATGTGCTGTTAATGGCACTGCTGCTGCTCCTTTGGCCATATGTTGCAGACATCATCTCTGAAGTTCCTTCCAGGAAAGCACGTTGCCTAGTGCCTCCAATGCCCTTTCTTTGTCCCCATGCTGTTGCTGCATAAATCTGTTACTTAATCAGATATGTTATAATTATGTGCATGTTTGTTTGTTTGTTTTTCCCAGGGCTAAACAGAGAGTTCTTCCAAGGCAGAGATGTTCATGATTTATAGTGCCATATTAATTATACAGTATGTGATCAGTAAATAAAGAAAAGTTCTGGTGGCTTTTGGTATTGCTCCCAAGCAGGGAATTTGAACCAAGGAGGGAAAGTGGGAGTAACAGAAGAGATCAAATCGCCAGCTTAATTTCCTTTGAAGTCAGGCTTTCTCTTCTGCCACTTGCCAGTGTTTCCTGGAGCTTGTCGGAAAGGTGCTGTACTCTGGCTTTGCTTTTAGACATCAAATTTTCACTGCAATAGAGAAAATCCCCATCCTTTAAAATGGAGCAAGCAAATTCTAGAAATTTGTGGTGGTCTAAAGGCTGCTCAAGGAGATTTTCAGTTCTGACAGTTGAGGCTACTTTATATGTTCACTGAAAGTTCCTGAGTTTCCTTGACATTTCTGGAATTGAGAGGGGTCTAGGAGGTATCTCTTCTACCTCTGCCTTTCATTTTTCACAAGGAAAACAGCTGTGTGAATGTTGGCAGAAAAAGTTGTTTTCAGTGTACCATTATATATATACATACAGATAGACATAGAGAGAGAAGGAATTTTTTTTTTTTCCTGATGCAAAGTACGAAGGAAATAGAGGAGAGTACCATGTGAGAAACTATTACCTAAATATACTACCTAAGGTTCTGGCATCAAAAAGTGGACTGGAAAGGTAATCAGTATAATTATATGTAACCTGGCCTGCTTTTATTTATGGGGCTTGACATATCACCCAAATTTGCCAAATACAGGGTTTCCTGAAAACTGAAATTCAAACTCTTCCTGTAGAAATGTGGTCATGCCTAGTAAAGCTGCTATCCCACTGAGGTTTTTTATCTTTCCAATACTAAACATTCTTGCCTGCCAGCAGCCTGGAATGAAAATAAAACCCGAAGTTTCTGACCATTAGACAGCCTGCTGGGCCTCCCCTAGGTTACTGGTATTTTCCTAGGTAGAGTAGTAAGGGGAACACGATCAAATAGAACGTTACAAAATGCAACAGCACTTGGCAAGCAACGTCTTAGTTTTAGTAGCATTACCCGCTGCTGTGTTCAAGAACAGGTTAACTGTCATGGAGCTGGTAATGGTTAATTTTGTGGGTCAACTTGGCTACACCATGGTACTCAGATATTTGGTCAAATGCTAGTCTAGATGTGGCTGTGAAGGTATTTTTTAAAAAAGATGAGATTAATATTTAAATGAGTAGCCTTTAAACAAAGCAGATTACCTCCATATCGTGGATGGGCCTCATCCAATCAGTTGGGGGCCTTAAGAGAAAAAAGACTAATTTCTCCTCAAAAAAAAAAAAAAAAAATTTTTTTTTATCGGCATACCACCTTTGGCCTCAAGCTACGGCATCAAATCTTTCCTGGTATCCAGTCTGCTGGCCTACCCTGCAGATTTTGAATTTACTAGCTTCCGTAATCATGTGAGCCAGTTTCTTAAAATAAATCTCTCTCTGTCTGTCTCTCTCAGTTCTGTCTCTCATCCATTGGTTGTGTTTCTCTGGAGAAGCCTGACTAATACAGACCCATTGCATGTTCTCCACAGCATGGATTCAGACTCCCTGGCACAGTGTCTTGGGTCTTAGAAGAACAATGAGCCTAGTCTGACCAGAAAAGACATTCAAAATCTATCATGGTGGTGGGACATATATTTCTCTGGGTTTCATCTTGGGAGAATTACTGAAAGCAGGCTTGATTCAGCTCAGGCTCACACTGGGCACTCAGAATCACTGGGGACCCTGACAGGGAATCCATGTAAGACCTAAAAGGAGACTTCCTAAAGTCTTTAGGAGAGGAGAACTTCAGGGGCTCTTGGAATTAAACCTTGGTTCTGGAATTGCACTCTCCCAGCTAGCACACTTTGGTTGTTGAAGTCTGAAGGCAAAGTCTTGCTTGACTCTGGAATTTGTTCTAGTGATATGCTGCTATTTTTATTCTCAAGTGTGTTAATATCCTGACAACTCCTGGTGTTGATAAACTATAGTACTGTCCTTAAACTTGGGCAAAGGGACCTCTGCCCTAGGTCTCATAGTTAAGAGAGCCTCATTCTGGCCATGGCCCTCTGGCACTATCTTCTTTGCTTTACTCCTCTTCTTCCCTCTCCTTCTTGACTACAAACTTGAGAATCCAGGTCTGGAAATTCCATGGCCAAGTCCCCTTTTCAGGGCCTGTGAAGATCTGTTTTCCCAAAGGTACATATATTTAGATCTGAGAGGTGACCATGGGGCCACTGGTTGTAAGTAATGTGGGTTGAACTTAAAGGTGTGGGCTAGCATGAAACACAACACATATAAGACATATGAGATAAAATAAATACAATATGAAATGGATCACAAAAGAGATTGAAAAGAGGACTTTCAGAAGGAGCCAGGACTAGCTTTCCTTGCATCTCTACAGTGTTTCCGCTATAGTACATAGTTCCACTAGACTAGAATGCCAAGGGGTCTGTGAATTCTAAACTTCAATTTTGTTTTCCAAGAGGTTATCAAGGTATTTTTTAAAATCAAGGTTGGAAGAAAAACTATTTCTTTAACCACTTTGTTTTTAACTTTGAACTCTTTAGACTCAGAGTATATGGACATTCATTTGTACTCTAGATCATTTCTGTCAATCATTACAACAGTGGAGGAATTTGTTACTCGAAAAAGGTTTAGATTAGCTGACCACCAAGTCTCCTGCCAATGCTGTGATTCTACATGTGGTAGTTAGAGGCAGAAGAATATGGTCAGACCCTCTCTAGAGAGCTCAAGAAAAACAAAGAGGAACAACCTCAAGCCACTAGGGCAAGGATGGTTTGACCTTAGTCCAAGTTTCCTTTTGGTTAGACTTTCTATGTGAACACTACTTTTCTTCAAAGCTTCATGACCACGAAAGCCTGCAATATATTTCATACCATCCCAGATGCGGTTACTAAATGACGACTTGCCACCCTTGCTTGGTTTCCAACTCAATATTTTATTTGATAAATGTGGATGCATCTTGACAATTAAACTCTCAGATTCCATTGGTATTTGTTTGTCTTTTGGGTAAACAGATAAAAGAAAATTAGAATAAGCCATTGTATATTCTAAAGGACAAATAAGTGAGGTATCTTCTGAAGGAGAAACAACACTGGGGTTGAGATAATAGTGGGTTTGTTTTCTGAGAGGAAGCATAGTATATCCATAGAGAATGTACTCATGATATTTCTAGGACACCCACTTTGGTTTTTTGGGCATTTTATCCAGCTTCTTAAAATTGTCTGTTGTACAAATTCTCTCAAAAAGAAAAAAAATGTCTAGAACTTGAAATGAAGCTCTCTTGTACTCATTGTCCCCCATGTGGGAACCAATCAATGTAGTCGGATATCTCTGGCTCTGCCATGCATTAAAGATGCAGAAAAGTCTTCCGTTTCAGATGATTACACTTGAAAAAGACTAAGTGGCATTGAATTCAGATGGGTTATCTACCTTGGCTTTTTATGGATTCCCTTGCCAAAATATTGGTTATAATTCTACATGTCTGAAGTCTGGAAGATTTGCCATTGCATATTAGGATGGTGCTATGGATTGAATTTTGCACCACAGCCACCCCCCACCCCATTTACATGTGGAAGCCCTAACCCCTAGTCACAGATAGGGCCTTTGGGAGATAAGTAGGTTTAAATGAAGCCACAAGGGTGGATCTCATGATGAAAAGAATACTCTCATAATAGACACCTGAGAGCTCACACACACACTCTGTCTCTGCATGTGAGAACACAGTGAGAAGGCAGCTGTCTACTAGTCAGGAAGAGAGTCCTTACCAGATCCTGACCATGCTGGCATTCTTATCTCAGATTTCTAGGCTCCAAAACTAAGAAAATAGATTTCTGTTGTTGAAGCCGTCCAGTTGATGACATTGTGTTTTGGCAGCCTAAACTGACTAGGACAGATGGACATGAACTTTGGAAGGTGCCTGGCACACTGTGGGACTTGAATTAAGATCTCCCTTTGAGCAAATATTGAGCATTTTGAACAAATGACCTAGAATAAAAAGAAGCTCCTTAAGTGGATGAAGAGCACAGCAACCACATATCTTGGGTTGTTTGAAACAGGCCTGGTTTAGTGTCCCTTTTCATTCACAAAATCATCTCCAGTTTTTGTTTTGCTTTTTTTAATAAAACGATGTGTTTGCTCTAATTAAGTGGCTTAAATATCACAATGAATCGTATGCATCAGAATACTCCTTCACTTAGCTCAAGAACAGGTGGCAAAGAAGAGAAAGTCTGAATCAGATTGCAGCCTTAAATATACTTTGCAGTTTTCCAATTGGTTTATTATTATTTGCAATTTTTGGCACTATTCATTTTCCTTTTCTTTTAGTCATTATTTCCACTAAGAATTCCAAAGATTTGTATAATTTTGAATTTTGTGTACCATGCTATGTTTTAGACTTTCAGTCATAACATTTACATTCTGATAGAAGGGAAAATTTGTCATAAAAGCCCAAAGCCCGGTAGGTTTGCTTTGGCCTTAAGCTATGACATTTTCAACCTTAATTATTTTACATGTTAAGGATTAACTAAAGACCAAAACAGGGGGAAACTAAATATACTAAAAGTATCATTTCCTTTCCCTTTTTTGAAAATTTCTAAGCCTCCAAAATGCCAAAATATATTGTACACGGATTGATTTACTTACTTATTTTAATGGACAAATAAAAATTGCGTATGTATTATAGAAGAATATAATACACTGTTACTAACTGTAGTAATCACATTGTACAACGGATCTCTTGAACTTGTTTCTCCAAACTGAAATTGTGTATCCTTTTACATCTGCCCAACTCTGCCTACACTTTTTTATTCTTGAATGGAAAGTGTCCATTCAGCCGGAGTCTTTTAAGTTAAACATGCTACGAACTACCATTATGTGCTAAAGCATTCTAGATTTAGATTATTGAAGCCTTGGTCTCTTCTTTAGGGAAGCTCCTAGTCTGAGAAAGGCTAGCTATTAAATACCAGTCACAAAGCAATGTGATAAGACTATGGAAGAAGCATCCTGCCAGTGTCTGTAATGCTTTCCCCACACTTCCTTTCTAGGACCAGCTTACCTTAACCCTGGATTTGGACTGTGAAAGCCTCATTGTTCTGTCTCCAATCTCTCTACACTTTTGGAACAAGAGTCAAAAATAAACGGAAAACATAAAAAATTAATTTGTCTGGCTCCAAGTTATATTCATTAACTTTCTCTGTAGAAAGTCAAAGGCTAGTGGTGTGTGATGAAGCTTCAATCTGAGTTCTTCTCTCAGGGAAAAAATCTTCATGAAGCTGATTTGAACAGTGGGGAAAAAACAAGGCAACAAAGGGACTGTCCTAAGGTGATCATATGAAGTGAACTCATCCTAAGCCTGGAGGTGACCTCACAGAGTAGAAGAAGCCAACTGAAAATGTCCTAATGGGGTCATTAATTCCTCCTCCTTCACTGATTCCTTGCAAAGTTGAGAAACTCCATGAAAATATTCAGTTACTTTGTCCTTCCATTGTATCATCACATAAACTTATGTTTCATTTGCTAATTCAGACATCATATGTTTATGCTGTCCTCTCCATTTCCCCTCGCAGAGTACAGTTCTTACATTCACTGTAACTTTTCACAGAGGCATAATTCGTGCACAGCATTCCTGCCATCAAGGAAACTGTCTTAAGAGCCATTCATATCAATTGAAAACAAATGGTGGTCACAGAAAGATGCCCTGGACATGTGGATGATGTTCTAAGTGACTGGAAACATCCTAGGAAAAGAAGTAGTGTGTAAAAAGTTCTGTCTGCCTAAAATGTATCGATGACCTTGGAAATGAATCGGAGATAAGAGAAAATAGAGAAGCCCATTTTCTTTAATCTGAATACTGGAATTCAGGTTCTGAGATTTCACAGAGACAGGATTGGTAGCAGGGCTAGAAGAAAAAGAGCAGAGAGTGATGAAGGAACATTCCACACAATTTTCTCTCGCCTTGGGGGATTGTTTTGAACATACACAGTTAAGGTGGAAAGCAGCTTAAATAGGATGAAGGTCACAAAAGTGAATATAGCGTAGACAACATGATTTCATCTCTCTCTCCTGGACTTTATCACAATGGTATCGTCCAGTGTGCTTAGCATGAGCAAAAGATGTTTGTTTTTACTAAGTCTGCTGTAGATAGGTCAGAATGCAGGCCTGATAAATATCCTGCTTTGCTTGTAGGAATCTTAAAAACATAGAATTATAAAATCTGAAAAGCAGAAGGAGTTTAAAGATCATCTGTTTCAATGTGTGTGTGTGTGTGTGTGTGTGTGTGTGTGTGTGTGTGTGTGTGTGTGTAGTGAGGAATCTACCTGTATCACAATCAATACGGTGCCAGTAAATAATGAAGGTTCCTGGACCTTGTCACAGAACAAGTGAATCAAAATTTTTGTGGAGGCTACAGGTTTAAAACCCTGCATATTATTAATACATAAACTGCGTAGCAATTTATTTGGTATATTAAAGCTTGAGACTCACTGGCCTAATCCACCCTTTCATTTGCTAATGAGAAAACTGGGCCATTTCTTCACCAAGACTAATTGGTAGCAAAATACGCATGATGCAAGAGTTCTCCTGACCCCAGTTGAATACATTTTTAAAAATGATTTCAGGAAGAGACTTGGACTCTCCTATAGCAACGATTACTTTCTGTTTCATGCAGACACCAAGTCCTGAAAGGTTCCTTAATGGGATAAAGCGTCTAGTTTTATAAGTACTTAGTTTTATCCGCTAAATGCTGAACGGAGTACATTTTTACAAGAGGCTTTAACCAGTTACTTAAATCCTCCAGAGAAATAGCCTGATGACTCAGGATGAGGCATCCCCTGGTCTCTACTTGCATCCAAAGTCATATTTGGCTCCATTTACACGTTATCCTGTTTGATAGCAAAGGTGTTTCCCCTAGGGGTTTCACAGAGCATGTATCTGGGTCATTTACCTAGGATGGCAGCTCTTTGAAGTCTCCTATGTATCCTCTTGCAGAGCTAGCTTGGGGCAGATACAACTGTGCATCCCTACATAGGTCAAACACATTTCCCAACCCCTTACTGTCCAGTGTATTTATTTATTATATTGCGTACTGAGTGTCTTCGTAAAATTTATTTTGTACAGAGGATTCTGTTGTCAAGAAAAAGGCATGTATATATATATATATATATATATAGTTTTTTTGTTTTTTGTTTTTTTTTTTAGATCGAGTCTCACTCTGTCACCCAGGCAGAAGTGGCAATTTCAGCTCACTGCAACCTCAACCTCTTGGGTTCAAGCAATTCTCCAGCCTCAGCCTTCTGAGTAGCTGGGATTACATGTATGCATTTCCACACCTGGCTAATTTTTGTATTTTTAGTAGAGACAGAGTTTCACCATGTTGATCAGGCTGGTCTCAAACTCCTGACCCCCTGACTCCCACCTCGGCCTCCCACAGTGCTGGGGCTGGGATTACAGGTGTGGGCCACCACGTCTGGCTGGAAGATACAGTTAAAAAAAAACGTGTTGCTTTGAGGAGTAACACTGATTTCTGCATTTAGGGATAGTCTGTGTGGGTTGCTATATCATTGCTATGGACTGAATAGTGTCCTTGCTAAATTTATATGTTGAAGTCCTAACCCTCAATACAATTGTATTTAAAGAGAACTTTTAGAAGGTAGTTAAGGTTAAATGAGGTCATAAGAGTGGGGTCCTATTCTGATAGGATTAGTGGTCTTATAAGAAGAAGACAGAGAAAGCTCTCTCTTCACATACATGCACCAAGGAAAAATCATGTGAGCACACAACAAAGTGGGGGCTGTCTGCAAGCCAGGAAGAGGGCCCCCACCAGAAACTGAGCATGCTGGCCCCCTGTGCTTGAACTTTCCAGCTTCCAGAACTGTGAGAAATAAAATTCTGTTGCTTAAGCCACCCAATCTATACTATTTGTTACAGCAGCCTGAGCAGACAAAGACAGTCATGAAGCGTAGGCCTGGTTTCAGAAGTGCACGTGAAAACACACAGTAGCATGGTCCCAGATAGGCCCCTTCCTGGAACACATATTTCCTGTCTCAGATGCCCTCAGGTTTTGGTTCATGTGGGTGGCCTCTGTTTGAGTAACCTTGCTTGGCTTTTTAGCCTCTAGCTTCTTTCAGATAGCTCCATGGCAGTGTTAGACTGATGTCCTGCTGGTGTTTCCTTGGGATTGTTAACCATAGCATGATGCCTCAACCCTCTTAAACCAGCCTGGATAGCATAATGAGAGCCCGTCTCTACAAAAAAGTTTAAACCATTATCTGGGTGCCGTGATGTGTGCCTGTAGTCCCAGCTACTTGGGAGGCTGAGGTGGGAGGATTGCTAACTATAAGTTGTGCCACAGAACTCTAGAACGTCTTCATCTTGCATAACTGGAATTTGTTACTATATTATATTCTTGAGACGTATCTCAACTCTTGAGTTTGTATACCCTTCTATTGCATCATGACCATTGTCTTCAAACCTTTACAAGTGACTGGGCTGATAAACTTAATTTAAAATGACTCTTACTTCAGATAAGTTATTTCATTGATTCATATTTCTTCCAAACTTAGCACCATCAGAAATCAGAGCTTCTTGATGGTGGGTAGATCTGCCAGGCCTTGCCTTAGAAATGAAGAAAAGCAATCTTATTAAAGATATTTCAGGGTCAAAGACCTAATATATAGTGGTACATTGGCATTAGAGAAAGAGAATCCATTTTAAGAAATGAGGGAGCTAACAAGTATGTGGGTGTTTGTGGAGAAAAGAGGAAATCAGGTTTGTGAGGCTGGGCAGTAGCCCATTAGTGGGCTTCGGATAGACTTTTCAGATGACTGACATGCCACAAAACCACAGGCTTGGAGACAGCATTGTCTTAAGGGACGGGGTTGAGCATAAGGTCACCCAAAGGCAGAAGAAAATATTTATTTTGCTATTTAGAGTTGTTTTCCTTTCTTTAAACAAACTCTCCATCAATTCCACAGCAAGAGCTTTCTTCTGGCACATCTGGTTTATGTGAATATATTAGTGACTTTCCCAGAAAGCCACAGCATCACACAAAGGCCCATGATCATTTCACCAGGTAATGATTAACATAATGTTACAATTTCACAATATTGTAGTTGAATAACTAATCAATTAACTAAGGTTTTGTGAGTACCTTATGTGTGGAGAACAATAATTTACTTATATGACTATTCCTTGATGACAGCAGTCAGTTCCTTCTGGAAAGTGTAGAGTAAGCCATTGTATTTCTTGGTAAATAAATATACTAGTCAAAGACCAAGATATTATGTGTGTGTATATACTAATGACTTTAACAGAGGTATAAACCCTTATTTTAGGAATTGTTTAGTACTAGTAGTAGAGTTCTAAATTGATGCTATGTAAAGAATTTGCTCTTTATTATGTTAGTCTTGAGAATTACAACCAGTGAGTCCCAGTAACTGGAAAATACCTTAGGGTTTATAAAAGGAAATCCATTAATTCTACAAATTAAATATTTGAAGACCAAAGAGGGTAGGAGACTTGTCCAGGCCTCTTGAGTCTTGGGAGTTTTTAATTAGAGCACTAGTCCATGCAGATTGTATTTGTCTTCTTAAAGTTGTGACTCATGGGATACGCATGCATTGCTTAAAAATGCACATTTACTGTTTCTGAACTACCTGAGTGACAGGATCATCCATGTCCCAGACCCCAGCGCCACGCAGTATACCCATGTAACAAACTTGCATGTGCATCCTCTGAATCTAAAATCAAAGATTAAAAAATAAAAGAATATGTGTTTAAACACCCAGCTCTGACTGAGGATTCAAAGGTGGCAGCACAGGATGTGGAGGTAAAGGACAATCTCCTTTTTCTGAGCCGACATAAGCAGCTAATGTCATTCCTGCAGAGTCCTTATGCTTGATTCCATAAACATCCAGCACCATGTAGAAAAATAAAAGGTCATCTGTGGCTGGAACATCTGGATGGGTACAGTCAGTCCCTGTGGTTTGCCTCTTTCTAAGATGTCAGAAGTGGCATACTCTAAAGATAGTTCAGTCTACGATTTTCATCACGTTTCCTGAAACCCAGAGAATGAAATTGTTAATGCGGCCATGAGTTCTCTACAGTGGTTTTACATTAATACTGCCAGGAGAAACTTTAAAATCACCAACGCACCAGGCCGCTTCCCAGACCAATGAAATCAGAATTTCTGGGCTGCGACCCAGGCATTGGTAATTTTTAACACTCCCCAGGTGACTCTAATGTGCAGCCAGGCCTGAGACCTATTGAGTTACTCATAAGATCTGGCAAAAAAATAAAACGAAAAAAAAACACACACACCCAGATTATTTATAAAATGTGCTTCTTATCAAGGAAATAAAGCAGTGTTCAGTTAACTACATTTAGCAAACAATTCCCAATTTAGCTGGCACTGTCTTTAATCTGTGAGA
>PVKV010034382.1:6156-17840 GCA_004027835.1 Alouatta palliata | reverse complement strand
GACAAGTTCCAAACACTTGGGAACCCCTCAGCCCCACCTATCTTACATAGGAATCCAAGTTAACTTGTTTCAATACCTGTTTATAAAAAACAAATACCCCTTTAAAAAAATCTGATTCAACACATTTTTTATTTCACTTTTTTCCATTTCTTTATAAAACAGTCATCTCACTAGCAGCTCTCTCCCCTAGAGCAGGGGAAGGGGGTAGTGGAGGTTGGGCACCTCCAGAGGGAAAAAAATGGTAAGGGTAGCAGGGGAGGGCCCAAGGTTACCTCCGGAGGTTCTTCTGGGCCTGTTTCAACAATGTGTCAAAGTCAAGAGAATCAAATTTGCTCTTTACAGGTGCAGGGTCAAAGTCTTCCCGGTTGGAGTCTATAAAGGTAAAGACAAACTTCAAGGTCTCTGACCACATTTCCCAACCACAGGGTCCGCAAATGGCTATCTCTCATCCCAATAATGGATGGAGTGAAAAATTGCTCTGATTTTAAGTCAGAGATAGGAGAGTCCCCATTTCTCCTCTTGTCCTACCCCTTGGGTTCTTCATATGTCAAACTAAATAACTCGGCCTAGCCCCACTCACAAAGGGTTAGGAACCCTTCTGGGGAGGGGATGAAATATTCCAAAGCTTAGGCCCTCCCTCCACTCACCAAGATCAGAATAGCTCCTCTTGCAGAACTGCCTTCGGCCCCCAAAGCAGAGATCAAAGGGCTGCTCATCTGCCTGCCGCAGCTTGTGGCCACTCTCGATGGCTGCAAATGCCTCCTCAGCATAGCGGTAAGTGACGAAGCCATAGTTGTCCCTGGTAGGAGGAGGGTGAGGCAGGGGCTGGAGTGGCTATATGGATCCATGGCATGGAGGAGACACAGCACCCCAGGGGTCCAGGGGTGGTTCTTCTCATTCCCAGTGGCCAACCCTCTGAAGAAATGAAGGTGCCCCATATTGCTCAGCACAGAACAAGGAGGCAAGACAAAGAAACATCAAAGTAGATGAATGGGAAAGAATATCCTGACCTTGGGGCCCAAGCTTACCCTTGGACACGAAAGTGGATGGTGCACTCCTCAATCTCTCCAAAAACGGAGAACCTCTGTTTTAGCTCTGATCGAGTCATGCGACCAGGTATCTTTCCAATGAAGACCACCCTTCTTTCTTCCTAAGTTTGGAAATGAAAAAAATCAACACACCATGAGCCAGGGCTACAGCTGCAGGCAGCTCTCTGAGCTCAAGGCTTAGGGGGTAAGCCCCCTCCTCCCATGACCTGTTCCTCTACTCACTATTGCACGCTCCTTTTGCAGCACTCTTTGCCTTTGGTAATGGTCATGTGAACGATAAGAACTGTACCTGACAAGAGAAGGTGTCATCAGCCTCCTAAACACAAGACAATTCAAGACTCAGAACTCTTAGGCACCTGCATCCTAGGTGCACGGCGCTCCCTGAACACATGCTCACCGCCGCCTCCTGTCACTCCTCCGGCGGGGGGATGGGGAGCGTGAGCGGCTTCGGGAACTGGATGATGAGGATGAGGAAGACGAAGAGGAAGATGATGACGAAGAAGAGGAAGAGCATCTTCGAGAACGTCCAGAGGAACTACAGCTGGACCTGAAGGATGAAAGGGCATGCAGGAATGCTGGGAGTGGTTCAGGTATACTCTGCTTATCTCGCCCAGGCCCCAGTCCTGCCTTTCTGTTAAGAAGTTCAAGACCAAAAACAGAGCAGAGTAGAAGAGGTCTAGAACAGTTTTCCTTCACAGATGAACAAACTGAGGCCCTTCATGGAACTTCAGATGTACCTGGAATGTTGTGTTTTGGAAGAGCTATTTATTTTCAATTGTGCAATTAAAAGCTGAGAAATATTTAACAAATCAGAAAGAGGAAGAATAAATGGAGACTCAGGGAGATAAAGGGCTGGGCTCTAGGTCTCACATCCAGCTATCTGCGGTGCTGGGGCCAAGTCTGGGTCTTTGGGTTACTACTGCTCCCCTATCAAGTCTCATAGGAATACCGTGACCATGGCAAAGAGGGAGTGCTAACTGCTAGACTTGCAGTACGGGCCATTTCTGAAGATACGTATCGTCTCCAAAACCCGAGAATTCTTCATTAAGTGGGTAAACTTGGGACTGTTACTGAGAAAAAAAGATACTGCCAGGAAATACATGAGGCTATAGTGACACCCAAAGGAATTGCCCCAGACACCTTTCTCAGCAGATGATTAAGGGAAAAACTGTTTTCTATTACTAAGTAACCCACTATCTCACATAGCAACCAGAATACCAAAAATAAGGGCTGATACAGTTGCGAAAAAAATCAACATGGTCAAAATCAAACCCTAAAAGTCTCCCCCAAGGCAGGTCTCAAGGAAGCAGGAGACCTCAGATACCCCAAACTACAACAGGGGACAAAGGCAATCGTCTCATAGCTTGTCTCCTTCAACAATTCAGGAAAAGGGAAAACACAAAAGCCAAGACAGAAATAGAAGACTTGGTGCCTGAAGTACCAAAGTCAATGTGTAAAAGCTTTCAAAGTAAACCACAGAAGAAAGTACATGAGCTTCCTAAGTGGAGAGGACCTACAGGGCCATCAAAGCTCACCTTCGCCACCTCTTGTGTGGGGGGGAGAGGGACCTGGACCGAGATCGGGATGAGGAAGACGACGATGAGGATGAGGAGGAAGATGCTTCGCTGGTCCGGTTGGACCCAGAGCTGACAGAACGGCTGTTGTGGCCTCGGCGGCCCTGCCAGCCCCGGCTTGAGGGGCTGACTGACCTGCAGGCTTTTCGGTAACAGCGCATTGACCGCTGCTTGGCTGAGGGCTCAAGGGGAGTCCTAGTGTTCATGTCATTCCGGCAGGGTGAGGCCTCAGGGGACAGCAAGCTGGATGGGGCAAGGCAGGGCGCTGAGGGATCTGCCTGCTCATTGCTAGTCCTGTGATCAAGTGGCTCCTGGGAGGCAGCTATGCATGGGGGTGGAAGGGCAGTCGGGCCCAAGGACAAGACAGGTTTGATGGTGATGTCCTGATGGCGCTTGACATTCCATCGGGAGCCCACCTCTGGAATGACTAGGGCAGGCATCTTTTTGGGGGGAGTCCTGCTCCGGACACAATAGTCATGGTCCCCAGAGCCCACATGGACTCGACTAGGGCCATGGACCCCTTCTTGGAGGCGAACTGCAGCTGGATGTTTGGCCTCCGTAACTCCTTCAGGCTTCAGGGTTCCCTCCTGGGCGGTGGACTTAGGAGATTTGGCTTTGGCCAGCAGTGAGACAGCAGCCAGGGGCTTCCATAACTGGTGGGGAGGGGTAGCTGGAGGGGTGAGCCCTGTGGTGAGGAGGGAGGATGGAGATAGCAGGATGAGATCCGATTCTACTCTTCCACATACTGTGTATCTAGCCTCCAGAGACCCCCACACCTCATCTCACAAAGTACACCAAGCAAGGTAAGCAGCCCAACTTCTCCCACTGCTTCAACTGCTCCTTCCCCATGTTCCCCAACTTGGGGACCAGCAAGAGACTTTCAGCCAGCTACGGTCTTCCTGAACCCCTCATCCTCTTACTACCCAAACCTAGCTGGCAACCAGGTCCTGGAGTCTAGCTTTCTTTTCTCAGATCCGCCCCCCTCCACTAAGCACTGCCTGACGTCTAGGCTACATCTTGCTTGGACTCATGGAATCATCTGATGGTCTCCCCACTTCCAGCTTCATAGTCATCCACCCGTCTTCTACATTCCTGCTAGATGGAGCACCTAAAAACCAATCTGTTAAAGTTTCTTCAATTTACAGGATAAAGTCCAAAGAGCTTAATATGGCATTCAAGGTTTCTATAATCTGACCTATTTACCACTCAAATTTTATCTCTTGCTTTACCTCTGCCTACCGCCCTGATCAGCCACTACACTCCAGCCAAACCAAGCCACTCACAATTCCCCAAAACATACCCGGCTGATTTTGTTTCTTCAATTAAAGCTGCTCCATCTTCCTAGAATATGCCCTGTCCCCTATATCTACCACTTGATTGATTTTCTCAAGCCTCAGCTTAGGGGATTAGCTTGCATATAACCCTTCCCTGACTGTCCGTCTTCACATCTCACTGTTATCCACAGGATTTTTTTTTTTTTTTTTTTGAGATGAAGTCTTGCTTTGTTACCCAGGCTGGAGTGCAGTGGCACAATCTTGGCTCACTGCAACCTACGCATCCCGGATATAAGCAATTCTCCTGCCTCAGCTTCCTGAGTAGCTGAGACTACAGGCAGGTACCACCATGCCTAGCTAATTTTTGTATTTTTTAGTACAGAAAGGGTTTCACTATTTTGGCCAGGCTGGTCTTGAACTCCTGACCTCAAGTGATCTGCCTACCTCAGCCTCCCAAAGTGCTGGGATTACAGGCGTGAGCCACCGCACCCAGCCCATAGGCTGTAACATAGCACCTGACACTGAACATGCTCATTTGTTTACACATCTGCCCCCTAGACTGTGAGGACCTCAAGGCTGGAGATCAGATCTCTATATCCTCAATGCCTACACACAATTGATTTGGAGTAGGCTCAGCAAATGTTGCTGCATAAACTAACCACAGGCAGAATTCCCCACCCTGAACCCACCTGCCACGTTGGCCAGTTCTGGGGCTTGTAACCGGTCTAGGGGCCTCTTCTCCTGGGGAATGTCAACGCTGCTGGCGGGGGGAAAAGGGAAAGCCTGATTCATTGCCTCCTCAGTATCTTGTACATTTGCCTTTCTCACAAAGCAATGGGAGGGGTGGGTGCAGAGAAGAATGGGATGCATAAACTGCCCCCATCATCTTCCTCCTGCACAAAAGGGGCTTACTGACTAAACTACAGAGTGGGTCTCAATTCAGCCCTGCCCAATTCCAAGAGGCAGGCCGGCCATGACCTTGAATACCCTCCACCTCCTTCAAATCAGGAGCCTTATCTGCCCCGCTCAAACCAACCTGAAATCAATGTGGAGGGGAACATGCTTAGCAGAACAGGATGGAGAACCATGAACGTGAAAAATGAGTCCTAGCCTTTAATATCTTCCTCAACTTTAAATTACACATTACCAGCACTAAGCAAACTTAAAGTGTATTAAACGAAGGAAAGAAATCCCCAAAGTAATGACTTGCCAGGAGATAAAAGGCACCTCCAGGACATTTGGAACCCCTGACTGGAATCAGCTGGAGGGCAGTGTACATGCCCCCTCCTCACCTTACCACCCAAGACACTGCCCAGCAGCCATGGGCAGAGTAAGGGGTGAGGAAACAGGGAAAGACTCTAGAGCTGACTACAGCATCCCTGCAAGAGAGGCATCCAGTTGATGGTCCTGGAGTGTCAGCCGGCTGCTGACCAACAGCTGTAGGGTAATTCGCTCACGTCTCCATACTTACCCTGAGTTTCCTACAGCCAAGCTGTCAGCAGGAGCTGGGGGAGGACACTCCTTTTTGGCTGCAAAGAAACCATACCAGTTAAAAGCCCAACCAGATGTTCTAGACTGAGGCGGCACAGAAGGGCTTGCTTTGAGACCCAAAGGAGGAAAATCCACTTTGCCTACATATTCTCTGTTGGGATCTCCCCAGAGAGATCCAGTCTCCTCCAGTGGGTGCCCAAGTACTATTTTTAATCATGTCTCTTTTCTGCTCAGAAACACCCACGTTCCTCCACTGAATTCGAGATAAAGTCCAAACGTATAAGCCTAGTGTTCAAGGTGATCTATGATCTGCCTAACTAGCTTTCTAGCCTCACAGCCTACTCATTCTACAAATCACATTTTCTGTTTTGCCTTGTACTATAGATATCTGTTACCAACTCAGGAGTCATTTCTGTAGATTCTTCTCCCCATTTAGACCATAAGCTCCTTGAGAACAGGATACAGCGTCCTCCATAGCACCTACATCCATGCCTTATACTGAGAAAGCGAGTTACTCATTGCCTTCCAAATGCACCATATGCCATTCTTCCTGTATCTGCCCTGCCTTTTGTTGCCACACATATTCTATGAATTCCTACCTGTTTTTCAATGCACAGCCTGAAAGCTACTTCCTTCTAGAAAAATGTCCCTAAACAACCCCACCCTGCTTGGATTCCCGGTCTACCATTTTGTAATACCTTCCTTGCTTTATCACTGCTGTGCCTGGCTTGGACTGCCATCACAGGTCAATCTTGTCTCCAATTAGGGTCTGTTCTAGTGGCTAAGGCTATCCCCTCCTCACCCTAGCTGAAGCAACTACAGTGCTAGGCCCAAAAGAAGTATCAACAAAAAAAAAAGTTGGAGCAAAACTACCCATGTTCCCTCACCTTCTGATTTCTCAAACTGCTCCAGCAGACTGGATAGGTCCGATGCCTCAATTCCTGTGGAGGCACACAATACAGGATTGAAAGCAAACTCCTATCAACCAAGTACAGAGGTCCCAGGAAACCCCCACATCACCTCACTTCTCCCTTTCCACGGCCCCCTGTCCTCTGTATTAAGTGAACCAAGGTAGCAGCACAAAGCATCAAGGATTCAAACCAACCCAGAGCTCCGCCTCTGAAGAACCCTCCACAACCAGGCACGGTGGCACACAGCTGTGCCTATAAATCCCAGTTACTTGGAAGGCTGAGGTGGGAGGACCACTTGAGCCCATGAGTTCAAGTCCAGCCTGGGCAACACAGTGAGATCTCATCTCTTAAAAACAAACTCCTCCAAGAACTCCAACAAAGGCCAGCCTCATTAGGGTGGCTTATCCTATTCCACAGAGAAGACTCCCCAGCCAACTGGGGGATTATGTGGGGGAACTGTGTGGCACTCACCAATCTCACTGATGAAAGCCTGTACCACATCTTCAGAACCCTGACCACGTGGGGTAGGCAGGAAGGACAGCTTCCTTAGACGGGCTGGGTGGACAGCAGGCAACTTGGGGACAGTGCTCTGCCTTGCTGTGGGAACAGCCTTGGTAGCAGGCAAGGGGGGCTTCTCCCTGGGCCTGGTCTCCTGGGTCTCAGGCTTTAGCCTCTCTGACGCAGGCTCCTCAACAGTCACACCTTCAGCAGACACACATAGTGGAGCCTTCATCTGGGGGCTTTGCACCAGGGCAGACACCTTGTGTTTCAGATTGGGAGATGCAGGCACTGGCTTGACCTCCACCTTGGTAGGCTCTATCTGTGGAGCTCCGCGGCCAGGTGGCCCAAGACTGAGGGAAGGAGCCATCGACACGGGAAGTACATTTTCAGGAGGGCCAGGGGCAGTGCCCCTGGATGTCATCTTAGGTTGGGGAACAGCTCTCCCAACAGAGGCTGGAGGCAAAGGAGGCGGGGGAACAGCAGACCAGAATGGAACATGTTGAGGCCCTGGGCCCCATCCCAAGGGCCCATAGGTACAGGTAGAACTATAAGGTGAGACTGGGGCAGGAGGGGGTGCCCAAGGCACATTGCAAGTGGGAGGTACAGCATAGGCGCCAGGAGTACCAGACACTAGGGGCACTGTTGGTGGGGGGGGCAGGCAAGGATAGCCAGAAGGGGACACAGGAGGATAACAAGGCCAGGGTGGGACAGGAGCATAGTGAGTATATGGATCAGGTAGCACTGGCCCCATAGACACTGGAAGACTAGGAGGCTGCAAGGGAGGCGGAGGCAGACTGGGGGGCATGCCTAGCCCACCTGCAGGGAAAGGCAGAGCAGTAGGCACTGCAGGAGGCATGGGCACAACAGGGGACACAGACTGCACAGGAGGCAAAGGTCTCGCCAACAGTGACATCTCCTGGGATGGCACCTGCTCAGTGGGAGCTGAGGCCACAGGTTTGCTTACAGGTGGCTCAGGGCTAGGAGAAGCAGGGCTGGGACCTACAGGTACAAGGCAAGCCTCAGGGGGCGCTTCAGGGCTTCTCTGCAGAGCTGTCCTCTTGGCTGGGGCTGGTGGGATGACAAGACAAGGGATGTCTGCCAGCCCTGTGGGAGCCTCTGGAAGACTAGGCCACTTCCCAGTTGGGGGCTGGGGACTTCTCTCTTCTGTTTCTGCTTGGCGTTGCTGCCTTCGCCGCCGGTATTCAGATAAGCTAAGAGGCCGAGGTCTGGCTTCGTGGGTTGTAGCACTGGTACCACTTTCAATTTTCAGAGAATCCCCAACCTCTTTGACTTCAGGGATGACGGTCTTTGGTGGGTCCAAGGACTCTGACTCCAGGAGGAGCTGGGGGGCTGAAGCCCCTAGGGCTGATGACACTGCACCACGTCTGGGATCAGTTGGTCTGGACCTAACTAGCACTGGGTCAACTGGAGTCAGATCATTAGGAACAGGGTCAACTGGTGCTAGATCAACTGGTGCTGGGTCAGATGGGACAGAATCAACTGGTGACAAGTTATCTGAGATGGGAACCACTTCAGGGTCAACTGCTGCTGAGTCGGCCACGCCTGGGTTGATCAGCACTGGCTCAGCTCGGAGAGGCTCAACCAGCTCTGAGCGGGTTGAAGCAAGGTCACCCAACCCAGGGTCAACAGGCACAGGGCCAGACAGAACAGCGCCAACTGCAGTGGGACCAGCTTCAACAGAGTCAACTGGCATAGGGCTGGCTTGGGCAGAGTCGACCAGTGAGAGATGGGGTGGTACAAGGTTGGCTTGGATAGTGTCAGCCAGCTTGGGATAGAGGTCTAGAGGACCTTCTTTAGCAGGGCTACATTGTCCAGCACTTCTCTTCAAGTTCTCAGGGCTCGGATTCTCCAAGGCAGCTGCCCAAGCCCGAGCCCAAGCCCAGGGCTTCCCCTTACCCTGGAGAGGCCCAGACCCTCTTTGAAGTTCCTCCTGAGGCTGTTTCTGCAAGTTGTCTGCCTGAGAGGTCACTTCCGTACCTACAGTAGACTGCCCTCGAGAAGATGACCTCAGCCTCCTGGCATAGCTGTCCACACAGGCTGCTGGCTGCTCCTTGCTCTTCTTCTTCCTGCCCTTTCGAGCTCTCTGGGAACCCGGTGCTGCATTGGCAGGTGGGTTCTGAGGCTTCTTGGGCACCACTGGCTCCACGACCTCCCTGGGGTTCAATAAGCAGGCTGAGTCCAGTTTCTTCTCTGAGTTCAAAGACAACCCCTCTTTCTCAGAGCTGAGGGCTACATTGGGCACAGCACCATCTGTCTCTGACTCCAGTGTAGGCATGAGCAGCTGCAAGGCAGAACTAGTCTCTAGCGAGTCATCCAGGAGCACAGGCTGGGGTCCAGGAGGCACCTGCCGCACCACAACTGGGATCTCCAGATCGTCGCCAGCTGTGGCTGCCTGCCCCACAATCTCCAGCACCACACAGCCCTCAGGCAGTGTCAAATCATCTGGTTGCTCCTGAAGCTCATCCTCAAGTGATGCCAGGTGGGTGAGGTTGGGCAGGCAGTACGGGTGCATGGCCCGTACCAGCTCACTCAGGGAGGAGATGCTCTCATCACCAGCTGCTGGCACTGCCATCTCTGCTGCTGTTGCTTTATCTTCCTCCTCAGGGCAGGCCAAATGCATGGGGAAGTCTGGAATACTGCTCACACAGTTGTCAAGCTCCCCAGCAAGAATCTGGCCACTGAAGCTGGCCACCTCTTCCTCCTCTTCTCCATCACTGCGCTGCTGGGGAGGTGGGGATTGACCCCAGCGTGGTCTTGATCTTGGGGGTCTCCAGCTAGGAAGCTTAGGAGAAGAGGTCTCCAAGAAAGAGGGTGGGGAGAAGTCCCAAGGGGGATCTGGAAGAGACATTTCAACCTGCAGGAGAGAAGACAAGTCTCAGGAGAAGTTTCATCTGGGAAAGTATTTTCCAGACCTGTCCCCATACACTCCTCCCACCTAGGAGTTTCTGAGGCCCCCTAGGTCAGTCTTACCCCACTCCCTCTACTGCTGCCTGTGCTGGGCCCCAGTGGGTCAACTGGCGTGAGGAGGTCACGTTCTGGAGGTGTCCGAGAGAGAGTAAGCAGCTTGTGCAGCTAAAAGGGAGAGAAAAACCTGATATAAACCTATGCTTCAGAGCTATATGAGTAGGTCCATAGGCATGGGTCTAAACTTTGTACCAATCCCCTTCCCCTGGTCCCAGACTCACAGAGGAGCCCTCCCGAGGTGACACAAGCAGCTCCGAGTCAGGAATGCTGTCAAATGGAGAAAGGTTCTCAGAATCTGCATTGTCCAAAATCTCCGTCAGAGCTGTGAGCAGCGACACTTCATTCTGGTCCTCCAGAGATAACCTGCTCTGCTCCAGAAAAACAACCAGAAGGTCCTACCAACATCCCTAATGACCTACTACACCACTAAAAAGGACTGGATATCAAGAGAGTCAGTCTCCCAGGTTCAACTCAGCTAACAGGGGAGTGAGAGGGATCTGAATACCAGAAGATATAGATTCCAATCTCATTTACCATCCACCCAGCTCTCTGGTATCAACAGAGACCTGTCAGACTTGACTCAAGCTTGGGTTTCACACTCCCTTACCCTCAAATAAGATGTGGGATCCTCAGCAGACAACCATCGGCTAGGCTAGAAATGAGCTCAAAACCAGAGATCAGAACCTTCTGGACATGTAGATCAGGGGCCCAGATAGCGGGAAAGGCCTTGGACTATAGTCCAAATTAGGCAAGGAATTCTTACATGGGACATAATCTGGCAGCCTGCAGCCTAATTCCCACTTACAGACAAAAAATATACTTGAAGGTTCAGGTTGGGCACCCAGGAAACAGCTAAGGTCCTGGGAGAGCAGAGCCATGCCAAGAATCTGAGCTAGAACCTCCCACATAAAGCTCCTACTTGAAGACTTCCAAGCCCAGCCCCAGCTCACCTCTCCAAGGCTCCCAAAATCCTCGATGAGGGAGATGAGGGAGGCATCCATATAGCTCTGCATGGTCCCCAACAGTGTCTCATCCTGCAGCATTAGCTCCTCCATTTCCAGGTCCTTGTCCCTCAGCGATGGGCCCAGCCGAGAGAGACTGACAAAGCCAGAATCACCCCCCTCCTCATGCAGCAGCACCTGGAGCAGAACAGAAGGTGAGAAGGGTATGAGCCCTCCGGCAGCAGTTGATTGATATGCTCCATAAACCAGGTACCGTCCACTGCTGGGCCCAAACTCAGCAGCAGCCCCACCGTCGCCAAACTTCTGGATTAGCAAGGCAGAGAGAAGCACAATCTATGAGCAAAAGCCCCCACCAGGATGACAGTTTTCAAGGACCTTCTGGGAAGAAAAACGTTTGGGCTCCAACCAGAAACAGCTAGAGTCACAGGAGATTAAAACCCAGGAGTAGGCTGGGTGCAGTGGCTCACACCTGTAATCCCAGCACTTTGGGAGGCCGAGGCAGGCAGATTACCTGAGGTCACGAGTTCAAGACCAGCCTGACCAACATGATGAAACCCCATCTCTACTAAAAATAGAAAAATTAGCCAGGTGTGAGAGCACACATCTGTAATCCCAGCTACTCAGGAGGCTGAGGCAGAAGAATCATTTGAGCCTGGGAGGTGGAGCCTGCAGTAAGCCAAGATCACACCATTGCACTCCAGCCTGGGCAACAGAGCAAGACTCTCTTAAAAAACAAAAAACAGGGCCGGGCGCGGTGGCTCACGCCTGTAATCCCAGCACTTTGGGAGGCCGAGGCGGGTGGATCACGAGGTCAAGAGATCGAGACCATCCTGGTCAACATGGTGAAACCCCGTCTCTACTAAAAATACAAAAATTAGCTGGGCATGGTGGCACGTGCCTGTAGTCCCAGCTACTCGGGAGGCTGAGGCAGGAGAAT
>PVKV010034381.1:0-17742 GCA_004027835.1 Alouatta palliata | reverse complement strand
CCCCCCGACAGACCCCAGTGTGAGATGCTCCCCTCCCTGCGTCCATGTGTTCTCATTGTTCAACACCCGTCTATGAGTGAGAATATGCGGTGTTTGGTTTTCTGTTCCTGTGTCAGTTTGCTGAGAATGATGGTTTCCAGGTTCATCCATGTCCCTACAAAGGATGCAAACTCCATCTGTTTGTGTCCTCTCTTATTTCATTGAGGAGCGGTTTGTAGTTCTCCTTGAAGAGGTCCTTTATGTTCCTTGTTAGTTGTATTCCTAGGTATTTGATTCTCTTTGTAGCAATTGTGAATGGCAGTTGGTTCTTGATTTGGCTCTCTTTAAGTCTGTTATTGGTGTATAGGAATGCTTGTGTTTTGTTTTTTAAGCAACTCAGGATGAGAAAGTTCATACTGTATTTTAAATCTTTAAACACCTCTTAACTAAAGAACGCAGTATAAGCAATGGGGAAAGGATTCCCTGTTTAATAAATTGTGTTGGGAAAACTGGTTAGCCATATGCAGAAAGCTGAAACTGGATCCCTTCCTTACACCTTATACAAAAATTAAATTCAGATGGATTAAATATTTAAACATAAGACCTAACACCATAAAAACCCTAGAAGAAAACCTAGGCAATACATTCAAGATATAGGCATAGGCAAGGACTTCATGACTAAAACACCAAATGCAATGGCAGCAAAAGCCAAAATAGACAAATGGGATCTAATTAAACTAAAGAGCTTCTGCACAGCAAAAGAAACTATCATTAGAGTGAACTGACAGCCAACAGAACAGGAGAAAATTTTTGCAATCTGCCCATCTGACAAACGGCTAATATCCAGAATCTACAAAGAAACAAATCTATAAGAAAAAAACAAACAACCCCATCAGAAAGTAGGTGAAAGATATGAATAGACACTTTTCAAAAGAAGACATTTATGTCGCCAATAAACATATGAAAAAAGGCTCATCATCACTGGACATTAGAGAAATGCATATCGAAACCACACTGAGATACCATCTCATGCCAGTTAGAATGACGATCATGAAGGCCGGGCGAGGTGGCTCACGCCTGTAATCCCAGCACTTTGGGAGGCTGAGGCGGGTGGATCATGAGGTCAAGAGATCGAGACCATCCTGGCCAACATGGCGAAACCCTGTCTCTACTAAAAAAAATACAAAAATTAGCTGGGCATAGTGGCGTGTGCCTGTAGTCCTAGCTATGGGGGAGGTTGAGGTAGGGGAATTGCTTACACCCGGGAGGCGGAGGTTGCAGTGAGCTGAGATCGCGCACTACACTCCAACCTGGCATCTGGCAACAGAGCGAGACTCTGTCTCAAAAAAAAAAATACAAAAATTAGCTGGGCGTGGTGGTGTGTGCCTGTAGTCCCAGCTACTCGGGAGGCTGAGGCAGGAGAATTGCTTGAACCCAGGAGGTGGAGATTGCAGTGAGCCAAGATTGTGTTACTGCACTCCAGCCTGGTGCCTGGCGACAGAGCAAGACTCTGTCTCAAAAAAAAAAAAAACAAAAAAAAGAATGGCGATCATTAAAAAATCAGGAGACAACAGATGCTGGAGAGGATGTAGAGAAATAGGAATGCTTTTATACTGTTGGTGGGAGTGTAAATTAGTTCAACCATTGTGGAAGACAGTGTGGCTATTCCTCAAGGATCTAGAACTAGAAATACCATTTGACCCAGCAATCCCATTACTGGGCATATACCCAAAGGATTATAAATCATTCTATTATAAAGACACATGCACACGTATGTTTATTGTGGCACTGTTCAAAACAGCAAAGACTTGGAACCAACCCAAATGTCCATGAATGATAGACCGGATAAAGAAAATGTGGCACATATACACCATGGAATATTATGCAGCCATAAAAAAGGATGAGTTCATGTCCTTTGCAGGGACATGGATGAAGCTGGAAACCATCATTCTCAGCAAACTGACACAAGAACAGAAAACCAAATGCCACATGTTCTCACTCATAAGTGGGTGTTGAACATTGAGAACACATGGGCACAGGGAGGGGAACATCACACACCCAGGCCTGTCGGGGGGTCGGGGGCTAGGGGAGGAATAGCAGGTGAGAGAATTGGGGAGATAGCATTAGGAGAAACACCTAATGTAGATGACGGGGTGATGGACGAAGCAAACCACCATGGCACGTGTGTACCTACGTAACAAACCTGCATGTTCTGCACATGTACTCCAGAACTTAAGTATAACAAATAAATTTTTTAAAAAAGAATGCAGTAAATGGAAACTACAAGCACCTGTTACCAGCCCAACGCTGGGCTATTTTGTATTACCCGGCGCCAGAAACAGCAGGCAGATGAGGAAACAAAGGTGTACAGCAAGGTGCAAGGAATTGTTTAGATTCCCAAGATTGGGGCTGGCATAATTGGATTGGAATCTAGGTCCACCACTCCTACCCTGAGAGACAAGGGCAGGCAGGCAGTGTGGCACCATGAAGAGAGCTGGATTCTAAAGAGGAAGCCTGTAAAAATCCAGCACAGGACAGCCAATGTCACCAGAAAGGTAATCTCCTCTTTAGAAAAGGCATGGGCTCCCTGCTGTCACAGAGAGCAGTTTCTATCCAGCAAGCAGTTATGAAGCTGCATTTATTCCCTTGTGGAAACATGTAAGGAAGAAACATCCTATTGCAAGCTTACAGATGGCAGGACCCAAGCCAACTTAATGAACAATGACAGCTCATGGCATATGAGATATCAGTATACGTTCCAGGAAGGAGACAAATGCTATGGTTCCTCTGGAAAAGAAAATATGGCAGCATTCCACAGACAAGAAAAGAATAATGACAAATACCCTGTCCAATGTATTACCGTTATGGTAATTTCAATGGCATAGTATTGACGCTGAAATCAGTCAAAGAGATGAGTTGAATACAATTAGGAATCCAGAAACAGATCTGTGGGGAATTTAGAGTGTGACAGAAATGACATTTTTTTATTTGTTTTTTATTTTTTTATTTTACTTTTTTTTTTTTTTTTGACTTGAGGGATCTGAATCAGTAAGGGCATCTTGGTGTCAGAAATGACATTTTGAATTGGTGGAAAAAAGAGTGAATTCACATGACAGTATTCTATCCACTTTGGAAAAGTTAAATTAGAGCAATTAGATTATATACCCAACACCGTGAACAAAAATATTCTCTAGATGGTTTAATGAACTAAATGCACAAAACCATGTAAGTAATAGAAAAAACTATTTTCTAAATATTTTGTAATCATTTATGTCAGTGCAGGGAAAGGCATGGCATGAAAGCTGGAAGCTATAAGAGAACGAAAGGGAGTGTTTTCATACCATTGATTTACACTTTTTAATCTCGTATATTGTAAGTATACTAATAGAAGTTAGCCCTTATTATTGTTATTACATTCTGAACACAAGTCTGTTTGAAGCAGGCTCATTGATGTCCAATACCTGCTCTTATTGCTGATGGATCTGAGGCTTGACAAGATCAGTGTCTCAGCCGGGACATTTCAGGAGAAGGCAGGCAGGCAGGATAGAGCCCAGCTGCTCCCTCACTCCGCCACTCCTCCACTCTTCTTGGCCAAAATAACTCTGAAATCAGGGCTAGGTAGTAGGGATAAAGGCTTGTGTGTCACTCTGTACTTTTCAAAGCAGTTTCTCTCTCATTACCTCACTCGGTCAGCAGAACAGCCTGTAAAATGGGAAAGCAGGACAGCTTCAGTCATCTCCATTTCTCAGACAAGGAAATTGAGGTCTGACAGCAAGTGGCTGGTCCTGGTCACAGGCTCCTGGAGCAGGAGTGTGGCTGGACTCCACAGCCCTCTGTTCCTGATCAGAGGCGTTTTTTCTTCCATCCTGCTGTCTCTTGGAATGCTCGCCAGTGTTTCAGCGCCTTCAGCAGTGAACAGCAAAATGGTTATGGTTCCCAGACATTTCGAAGTAAATTTGCCCATCTGACAGGAGAATAAGAATCAAACCCTCCTTGGAGGAAATCCAGATGGGAGGCTTCTTACCTCCACCTTTCAGCTCCCTGCTTAATTTCGCGGATTGCGCTGCCAATAAGCCAGCCTTCAATTAACTGTCAAAAAGACAATGTTTCAGCGGCGTTCCTGGGAGTAGGTGGGAGGGAGGGAGAGGGCTCTGGGGCATGGGTGGGAGCAAAAAGAATGCAGGACCCCACATCCGTGCTCACCATTCATCTGCATCTCAACCCATTTCATACCCCGGTATTTTCTCTTCCTGTATTCATTCCTGCCATGACGCATGAATAAATTCTAACAACTGATAACAACCCAGTCAGGTGTGTATGTAGATTCCCTGTAAGCATACAGGCAGCTCCACTTAGTTTGTACTCATTTTTATTTCATTGAAAGCCTCAGAGAGTGTCATCAGGTACTATTAATTTACATGCTCTGTGGAATAGACCCAGTTTATTGGAGATAATGGGGAGAGACAGTCTCTCACAGAAAATTCAACACTATGGAGGGCTCTTTTCACTGGAGTGACGATCGGGAACACTGTTATGAGGTGGCCTCATATAATTTACCACAATCTCAACACAATTATGCTTCATGGACTTTAAAGTGATTTTCTTCCCTGGAGTCTATCTTTGGTGCTTTCTGAAAGTGCTTGATCATGAGAAAGATGAGTGATTCATTACAGGCTTTGCACAGCTTGTAAGATGACTGGGCCAGAGCCCTCTGGCCACAGAGCTAGAAAGGCCGGCTCCAAGGTGAGACTCTACAGAGGCCACCAGCTCAGGTCGCAGGTTATACAGGCTGCTGTCAGACCCCAGTCTGCCGTTGATGTTGGTCAGGTCTCATAACTGCACTGAGACAATTCACTTGCAAAATAGGGAAAAATCAAAGTACCTACCCCCTTGAGTTGTGTGAGGATTGAGTAAGAAAGCGTTTATGGCATATAAGAAGTATTCGGTAAGTGTTGAACATTACTAGTATTTACTCTCTATTTTTAAAAATAATTTCAACTTCTATTTTAGATCTAGGGCTTACATGTGCAGATTTCTTACAAATTATGCATCCAACAGAGGTCTAATATCCAGACTCTATAAGTAACTTGACTCCACAAGCAAAAAACAACCCCAATAAAAAGTGGGCAAAGCACATGAACAGGCATTTCTTGAAAAGAAGACATACAAGTGGCCAAGAAACATTAAAACATGCTCAACATCACTGATCATCAGATAAATGCAAATCAAAACCACAGTGAGATACCACCTCACACATCTCACAAATAGTCAAAGGGCTATTATTGCAAAGTCATAAAATAACGGAAGCTGGCAAGGCTGTGGAGAAAAAGGATAGCTAATGCCTTGATGGTAAAAATGTAAATTACTTCAGTCCCTGTGAAAAACAATTTGGAGATTTCTTGAAGAATATAAGACAGAACTGCCATTTGACGCAGCAATCTCATTACTAGGTATATACCCAAAGGATGATAAATCATTTGACGCTTTATATTTTAGATTGCAAATCTCAGCATACTTGACTGGTAAAAAGAAAAGAGAGTAAATTCACATGCCATATTCTTCCTCCATGGTGAAACCATAGCAAATGCATTTCACCTTAGAAGTTTTTATGAAGAGAGATGTACTTCTGAACATTTGTACAATAGTGTTTTTTCTTTGAGGTTTTATGAAAAGACACGTACTTCTGAACATTTGCACAATAGTTTTTTTGTTTAACTTAACCAGACAAAGCAATAAAATATTTGCAAATGCTTTGGGCTAATTATTCATAAATCAGATCCACACACTTTTTTCGTGATTTTTCTTCACTGTTTTTGCCTTCTCTGTGCAATGCACATCACACTCAGGGCCATTGTTCCTCTGGCCCTTTTGCAGTTTACATGTGGCCTGGAATGCCTTCTATGGGCTCCTCAAGAGCTCTCACTCCTCTCCTCCCTGCTCCAATGATGAACTGTAGGCTTCCGGCCCTCTGCTTCTCCAGCCAAAGAACATAGCAAAGAAGGAAACTGAAGTCTGGTAGGAGACCTTGGCTCCTTCACTGAGGCTGATGCATCCCTCAGTAAGGGCATTGCTCCTATTCAAGGAGATCTTTCCTACATCATTCTTATTTCAGGTTTCTGTCCATTGCTGTCTCCTTCTCCCTTAGGCTCTGGAGGTGATAGGTACATAGCCATAGCAACACTCAGCAAAATAAGAACAAATCTGGTGACATCACATTACCCTACTTCAAACTATACTACAAGGTTATAGTCAGCAAAACAGCATGGTACTGGTATAGAGCAAAAAATATGGCCCTGGAAATTTTTATTTTTTCTGCGATCTTTATTATATAAGCATGAGCAAAATTATAATCAACTTATATAATTTAGAGATGTTCAGGGGTTCTTTTAGTTCTATAATTTTATGAATTTATTATTTAGTATCTTGGTTTCACTATTTTTAAAAAATGCCATATGTATATAGTTTTAAAAATCTATATAATTGGCCAGGTGTCGTGGCTCACACCTGTAATCCCAGCACTTTGGGAGGGCAAGGCAGGTGGATCACCTAAGGTCAAGAGTTCGAGACCAGCCTGGCCAACACAGTGAAACTCTGTCCATCTCACTAAAAATACAAGAATTGGCCAGGCATTGTGGCGGCCACCTGTAATCCCATCTACTCAGGAGGCTGAGGCAGAGAGAATTGCTTGAATCCAGGAGATGGAGGTTGCAGTAAGCCGAGATTGCGTCATTGCACTCCAGCCTGGGTGACAGAGCCAGAGTCCATCTCAAAAAACAAAAAGCTATGTAATTAATCATCATAAAATAATTGAAAAATACAGCTGAACAAGAAGAAAATTAAATCATCCACAATCATGCCACTTGGGTCTGATGTCTTTGAAATCAAACTTTCTTTACTCACAAAATCATATTTCCTTTAAAAAATTTTAAAAACATTTTTGTGGGTAGATTTAAGTGCATATACTTACGGGCACAAGAAATGTTTTGACATAGGCATGCCAAGCAAATTAATTATATCATGGAGAATGGGGTATCTATCCCCTCAATCATTTTTGTGTGTGTGTGTGCTACAAGGAATCCAATTATAGTCTATTTTTAAATGTACAATTATATTGTTACTGACTCTAGTCACCCTGTGGTACTATTAAATAATAAGCCTCACTCCTATAATTCCTGCCCCCCCCGACTTCTCCTCCAGAATTGTTATTCAACTTACCTCTGATTTTCACTGTAATAAAGCTAGACACAATTACTTAGATCTCATTTTATTTAACCTGTCAGCAATGTGTGACCCAACTGAAAACTCTCTCCTCCATTACACTCTCTTCACTTGGCTCTCAGGGTCTCACTCACCTGGTTTTCCTTCTGCATTTCCCATTCATGTACCATCATTTATTTTTCTTGCTTCTCCTTGTCCCTTCTCTGTTGCACGTTGAAATGTCCCAGGACCCAGGCCGGGATCTTTCTCATAACTTTTAGCACCTTGTATATGCTAATGATTTCCAAATGTATATTTCCAGTCCAGGTTTCTTTCTTGGGTTCCAGACATCGATGTCAAACTGCCTACTTGACATCTGTTTTTCGTTAGCTACTGGGTATTGCAGTGTTATCAGGTCCAAAATCGGGCTGCTGATGTTTTTTCTTATGCCTACTCCTCAGGTAGTCTTCTTGCATTAATGGTAATTCTTCCAGCAGCTCTGCCATGAACCTTGGGGTCATCCTTCACTTCTCTGTCTCTGACACCTCACACCTAATCTGTCAGCCAACCTAGTTAGGTCTACCTTCAAAATACAACCAGCCAGTCAGATCTTCCATGTCCTAGCCACCACCATCCGCTGCCTCCCTGAGTGAGTAGACTGCTAATTGGTCTTGTTTCTTTATTTTTAATCCTCTCCCATTTATTCTTAAACCAGGGGCCTATGAAAACATGCCAGATTATGTCATTCCTCTGCCCAAAACTTTCTAATCAATTTCCATTTCAAATTTCTTTCTAATACCCAAAAGGCAGCACATGATCTAACCTGCTATCTCTTTGACTTAAATGTCTACTTTTCTGTTCGTTTCACTCTGCTGCAGCCACGCTGAGCTTCTTGGAATCAGCATCCCTCTGTACCTGGCAGCTCACTCTGTATGGAGGGCTTTTCCCATAGAGCTCCTCCCAGCTCACTCCCTCCATTTCTTCAGTTCTTCAATTGAAAGTCACTTTCTCAGCAAGGCCGTATCTGGCCATTTTAATACTTCCACTGTCCCTCTCCTCCGACACACATTTTATTCTCCTGCTTTAGTTTTTCTCCTTTAACATCTATTTTATTTTTGCTGTTTATTGTTATTGTGTGTTCACTTCACTTTCATGATCAGGATTTTTGTCTGTTCATCACCATATCCTTAGTGCGTAGAAAAAGGGTTAGCATATAGTAAGTAGCAACTCAATATGTATTAAATAAGTGTATAGAGTTTACCCTGGTGTGTTATTTTACACATAAATTCTCACTTAAGAAACAGGATGACATGGGTTAATTCTGACAATTTTACTTGGCATTATGTGCATTTTGAGGATGATTTTAGTTATTTTTAATACTCTATTGTTTTCTAATTTATATTCTTCCATTTAGGAAGTAAAGCCCAATATTACGATTACTATTTTTTTCTTTACTGGTTATTATGATAGTTTTAATTACGGTAAAATGAGTCAAAGGAGTTGCAAACGTTACTTGTTTTTATTAGGAATAATAAAATGTAAGGGTGGTAAATGCAATAAATGTAAATGTTTTTTCAAAAGGTTACGATCCTTTAATATCTGATATGAAAAGACAAAGTTTGAATTTATTGCTTTTCATAGTAAGAAAGAAAGCTCTTCTTGTGAGGCATAGTCTCTTCTCATTAAGCAGCTACTGATCTTATACATATTTAGGGAAAGAGTGAAGTTAAAAGCTTGGCCAACTCTCACGGGCGTGAGTGGCTTGAACCACCTGCCTGGTGCAGCGTAGTTATGGGAGGACAACTGCTGTGGAAATGTTGGCATTCCCAGGCATGCTGATTAAAGTAAGTTTGTCTCAGACTAGCTATCTTTCAGAAGCAAGCAGCTGACATTGATTGGTTGGGGAAACAGGCTAGTGGTCATTGATTATGTGTCTAGATTTAAAACGACTTCTGTGTGGCTGCTTGTTATCGGGGCTACAGTTCAGGGTCCACAGATCAGACCTTTTCTAAGTTTGAGGCGACTTTCATTAGATGTTTTCTGTTTCCAAGTTGCCTTCCACTAACTATGTTCAAAATAAAAATTTTTTATATTCCAGAAATGTAGATGTATTTTTGAAGTCTGGATAAAGAGAAATTGTTTAATAACTGCTCTCAGAAAGATTTTCCCCTCCCCTTCTTCAAGATGCTCATTCTTAACTGGGAGAGTTACCTATACAGTTATTTTTCAATAAATAATTGTTAGTTTTACTTTTGTATGTGTGTGTTTTAGAGGCTGAGGATGAACTCCTAACATCATAATCTCCAGTAGAAAGTTTTAGTCTCTTTGCAAATTAATGTAGGTTATATAATAGTGATATGATTATGCCTGTGTTTATTTTATAGAAATGTAATTACAATTTTTTTCTTAAAATATAAATTTTTCTATTAGGATTAGATACAAGGCTAAAACTGTATAAAGGCTTCAAAATTACTTTTTTCAAACAATCACAAATAATCAGAATGTGCTATTTTTGAACTATACATAATGACATTATAAATATTTTTAAAGTTCTCCCCACATGGTATATTTTTACTTTGTTTCTTTCAGGTTATATGTGTTTTATCTTATTTTTAAGAGCTTAATTTAAATAAAACATGATTATATTTTAAAACAAGACCAAAAATATAACAAAAACCCAATTATGACTGGCACGTCTATGAGTCCTTGCTCGCGGGCAGTGAGCACCAGCGTTTGAGTATGGTAGCCAAGTTTAGGATAGCATTGGTCTTGCAGTATTTACTTTCATGTGTTTTACACAGTTTTTTGAGTTCCTAGAAAACATCTAGATGCCTCGTGCCTAATCTTTGTGCTTACATTCTATACTGTAAATAGATGGTTTTCTCACACTTTTTTTTTTTTTTTTTTGGCCTCTGATTCAGATATAACATCACAAATCAACTCTTACGTATCACATTGTATCATAATTGTATATTTGCCTGTTTTTAAAGCAAATAATACACATTTTCTTATATACTGTTGGAAAAATATACATTGTCCATAACAGATTTTGGAATAGTAAGTGGACTGAAATGGGGAACATTTTGAATTTCACAAAAAGTGTTTTTAAAATTCTTTGTCATAGAGTTAGTTTTAAAAGATTGACGTTTTAACGCATTTTTTTAGAGTAGTGACACTTCTTTACATGTAAATGCGGTAGAGAAACATGAAAATTAAAACTGTACCTCGGAAGACCCTGGAGTTAAACAAATGTTTGAGAAAGCCAACTTACTCATGGTGGCCTGCTGCAAGTGAATGATGACAGCCATTTAAGTAAAATCATTGAAGATCAAGGAAGGTAAAACTTGTAAGTTAATTTCCCTGTGAAAGTCTGTTAGCAATGGTCGCTTTCTCGGGAAATAGAATAGTGTCAGCCAGAGCGGGAGGATGAGTGCTAGTGATTTTAATGAGGAACCGTTCAATAAACAGCTCCCAAAGAATCCTGACTGGAATGAATAAGAATAGACAACTCTTGAGAGAACTTTTACTAGGAAAGAAAATAGAGAAATGGGTAATAACTGAAGAAGAATGTGGATTTCAATGACGTTCCCTTTCCTTGTAAAATTTAAAATAGAAGCTACTGGAGTATGTTTTGTTTGCTCTTGGAAATGGTCTGGTAGAAAAGGTCATGTTTATAAAATGTAATTTTATTTTTTGTCTAAGCCTCACAAAGCTTGATTTATCGTCTTTTAAAGATTTATAATATCATGCCTGTGATCCCAGCACTTTGAGAGGCTGAGGTGGACAGATCACCTGAGGTCAGGAGTTTGAGACCAGCCTGGCCAACATGGTGAAACCCCATCTCCTCTAAAAATACAAAAATTAGCCAGGCGTGGTGGTGCACACCTGTAATCCCAGCTACTGAGGAAGCTGAGGCAGGAGAATCACTTGAACCCGGGAGGCAGAGGTTGCAGTGAGCCAAGATCACGCCACTGCACTCTAGCCTGGGCAACAAGAGTGAGACTCTGTCTCAGAAAAAAAGAAAAGAAAATTTGCAGTAAACTAATTGTCCTTAGAAATTTTATTCATGTATAGTTTTATGATGAGAGTTCATTCCTTCAAAATTCATTCAGAAATTAAATATTCTAATGTAATCGAACACGAAAATGATGACCTACATGTCAAACTATCATACATAGATTGTTAAAACTTATAATAAACATACAAACATTTATGTATGTCAATAAATATGATACATTACAACAACAGAATTTTGTAAAAATTATCTAATCATTTCAATAGACATAGAAAAAGCATTTGACAAAATCCAGCATTCTTTAAGATAAAATCAGCTTATTTCACTTGGTAATATATATTGAAGTTTCCTTCGTGTCTTTTAATGGCTGGATAGCTCATTTCATTTTAGCACTGAGTAATATTCCATCGTACAGCTGTAACACATGTTATTCACCTATTAGAAGGTATCTTGGTTGCTTCACAAATTGATTGAATGTTTATATCTATGCTTACGAGAAAATTGTTTTGTTTGTAGTATCTTTGTCTGCTTTTGCTTCGTGGTGACACTAGCATTGTAGAAGTTTGGATATACTCCTTTTTATTTTGAAGGGCAAAATTTGTGTAGATTCTTCTTATTTTTTTTCTACAACGTTTGGAAGGATTCACCAGCCTAACTGGCTGGGCCTCAAATTTTATTTGTAGAAAGATTTTCAGTTATTATTTTATTTTATAGATATAGGGGAATGCAGTTCATCTATTCTTGATTTACATTTGGTAATTGTACTTTTCAAAGGAATTTTTCCATTTTATTTAAGTTGTCATGTTAATTCACAAAAATTTAACAATATTACCTTTTTGTAGTATCTGTAGAATCTGTAATAAGGTCACATTACTCAATTCTAGAGATAGTAATTTGTATTTTCTTTTTTTCCTGAGCAGCCTGGCTAGACAGAGGTTTATTGCTTTTATTGATCTCCTCAAAATGTTTGATGTTGACGTTCTCTACTGTTTCTCTTCCCTATTAATTTCATCTTTAATGACTTGGCCCCTCAGGTTCATTATTTTAAAAAATGGTATAGCCTGGGTAGCTCATTAACCAAACCAATTGATTTCTCATGATTCTGGAAGTTGCAAGGTCCAAGATCAAGGTGATGTTAGATTTGATTTCTGGTGAGGGACTAGTTGATGGTTCACAGATGCATTCTTTTTTCCTGTGTCTTCACAAGGCAAAAGGGGTGAAGGGGCTCTTTGGGGTCTCACGTGTAAGGGCACTAACTTATTCATAAGAACTTGGCCCCAATGACCTAATCAATTCCAAAGAGCCAACCTTCTAATAACATCACCTCTGTGATTTGGTTTTAGTATATAAATTTTGGAAGGACACAACATTCAGATCACCAGAGATGTTTATAATTTTTTTTCATCTACATCCTTTATGTTTAATTTTATCTCCTTTTTACTGGTTTCTTAAGGTAGAAGTGAAAGTCATTGATTTGAGACTCTTTTAATATAAACATTCAGTGCTGAAGATTTGTGTTTAAGTATAGTCGTAGCTGTACTCTACAATTTTGGATATGTGGTATTTTCATTTTTACTCAGTGAAAAATATTTTCTAATTTATTTTCCATTACCTTTTTGACTCAGGATATGTATTTGGACATGTATTACTTACTTTCCAAATATTTGAGTATTTTCTAGAGCTATTTTTGTTACTGATTTCTGATTTGATTGATTTGTTTGTCAGGGCACATACTTTGTATGACTTAAATCCTTTTGACTTAATCCTTTTACTGAGAGTAATTGTGTGGCCTAGAATACGATCTTTCTTGGTAAGTGTTCTACGAGTACTTGAAAAGCAGAGTGTTGCTCAAGACTACTCTATTCTTGTTGATTTTCTGTCTCCTTGTTCAATCACGTATTGACTACAGGGTATTAAAACCTCAGGTTACTTTAAAATTGTCTTTTGTAGTTTTAGCCATTTTTGTCTCATATATTTTGAAGCTGTTGTGTTATTAGGGGCATAAACATTTTCAGTTGCACCTTCTTGACTGATTTAATGCTTTGTCATTGTGACATGATCTTGTTTACTGATGGGAATAATTTTTGCTATGAAATCTGCTTTCGTATTAATGTGGCCACTCCTGCTCAGTCTTTTTCTGTTAGCATGCTCTTTTTTCAATGTTTTATCCAATTTGGGTCTTTGAATTTAAAGGATATTTTTTATCAGCAGCATCTGGTTGAGTCCGGTTTTTTTTTTTTTCTTAATTTTTTTTTATGGAGTGTGAAAGTCTGTATTTTAATAGAAGTTCTTAGATCAGTGTCATATATGATGTAATTATTGATACACTTAGGCTTATCTGTCATTATGCTGTTTGATTGCTATTAGCCCCAGCTGTTCTTTATTCCCCTTTTCTTTTCTGTTCTCTTAAAGATTAGTCAAGTAATTTTTCCTAATGATTTAGTTTTACGTTCCTGTTTTTGGCTTACCAGGCATAACCTTTTTTAAAAAAATTTTTTTGCTTTTTTAGTGTTTTATAAGAAAAGTATAACAGCATAGCTTCATTTCTTTTCTCCTAGCATATGTATATGTGTATGTGTATATATATTCACACGTGTGTGTGTGTGTGTGTGTGTGTGTGTTTATGTGTGGGTGTATGTTTATTTACTTAGGTCTCTCAAAGCTTTTCTCAATAATTTTTTTAGATTTCAGTGTAAAAACCTTTCACATAATTTGTCCAATTTATCCCTAAGCATTTCATGTTTTTAATGCTGTAGTAAATAGTATTACATTAAAAAATTTATTCCTATTTCTAATATACAAAAATACAGTTGATTTTTGCATATTTATCTTATATCCTGCAACACTGCAAAACTAATTTATCTTCAGTAGTAGGCTTTTAAAGGATTTAACTGGGATTTCTGCATAAATGCTTGTATCTGTGAATAAAGACACTTTTTACTTACTTCTCTTCTATTTAGATGGCTTTTTCCCCTGTACTTTTTCTTCTTTCTTTCCTTCACTTCTCTCTCTTTTTTAAAGTGTTTTTGCAATAGGTAGACCTTCCAGTACAATGTTGACTAGAAGTGGTAAGACCTATATTCCCGTCTTCTTGATCACAAGAGAAAGCATTCAGCCTCTCATCATTATACAGGACGTTAGATGTAGGTATTTTAAAGATGCCCTTTGAAATGTTAAGAAAAATCTCTTGTATCCCTAGTTTGCTAAGGGGTATTAAATTTTGTCAAATGCTTCTTCTGCATATACTACATAATTGTATGGTTTTCCTTCTATTTTATTAATATAGTGATGACATTAATTGATTTTGAAAGGGGGTTAGTCAATTTATTAAAATAAATGTTTAAATGAATATTTTAATTTCCTTAAAATGTTTCAATTTGAGTTTAACTTTAAACCTTATATTCTGTTAAAAATTCTCTAAGTTGTATCAATTCTTCTTAACATTCTAAAATATATGTATGACATAAAATTTACCATTTTAACAATTTTTAAGTGCATAGTTTAATCAAGTGCATTTACAATGTCATGCAACAGTTACTACTATCCATTTCTAGAACGCTTTCATTATCCCAAACAGAAACTCTGTACTCATTAGATATTAACTTCCCGTAAGATCTACCCAGCCCATGGAAACCTCTATTCTACTTTCTTTCTCTGTAACTTTACCTATTCCAGGTACCTCATTTAAGTGGAATCATACAACATTAGTTTTTTGTGTGTCTGAGTTATTTCACTATTATAAATTATGCTGCTACAAATGTCCACACAGGCATATGTTTCTCTTAAGAAAATACTTGAGAGTGGAATTTCTGGGTCACACGGTAACTGCATTTAGTCTTGAGGGACCGGGGACCATCAAGTTGTTCCCAAATCAGCTGCCCAGTTTTATATTATTACCAGCAATGTAGGAGGGCTTCAGTTTTTTCAGAAACTTTCCAATATTTATTTTTAATCTTTTTGATTTTACATATCCTAGTGATGTGAAGTGGTACCTCAGTGTAGTTTTGATTTGCATTTCTCCAATGATGAATGATGTCGAGTATCTTTTCATGTGGTTGCTGGATATTTGTCTATCTTAATTTATAAAATATGTAATCAGATCCTTTGAGCGTATTTTAATTGACTGTTGTTGAATTCAAAAAATGCTTTATATATTCTAAACAAAATGTATTTTTATTACTGTTTTCTCATAAACTTTGTTCTAACTCTTAATGTCATTTGTTTCTGTATTTGAACTTTTGTTTCATAAACCACATTTTTTTCCTCAGGAATTTGCCAATAGCACCACAACATTTCTTTATTTCCATCTTTTTTTTTATTAATTTGCTTCCTTGCCCAAAAGGAAAAAATACATAAGCATTTTTATTATTCCCCCAAAATTCCCATCCCGTTCACACCCCCATATGGCTATAACTACATTCTCTCCTGGGACAAGATATGGGGAAGATTAAACTTTATCTTGTTGAGGTAACCTTCTTTATATTATTCATGCTTTCATGAAGTTTCCCACAGTTGGGAAAACCAGGCACGCTGCTGCTGTGCTCAGGCGCACTGGCTTGCATGCCTTGAAAGGATGTAGTAAACCAACAGATGGTCTAAGTTACTAACAGCTACTATCTCATTAATTGTTAGGGCTATGTACAAAGAAAGAAATAATTTAGAACTTAAATGTCAAAATATTCTACCACAAAGATGGTAGATATTTGGTGAAACCTGCAATGTTTGTCCAGATGACCAAACTATAATCTAGTCCCTGCCTTTCTCATTCAATTTTTTATTTTTGATTTTTTTTACATTTTATTTGACAAATACATATTGCCTTGTTATACCATGCTTACAGGTGACACTCTGACATATATCTCAAATGACCATGCACAGAATTGTGAAAGTTGTTGAGGACACTCATATGACAAATGAGGAAAGTCAGATCACCTCAGCAGTTGGCTCTGGAAATGGGAGGAAAGAGAACTTTCATCTTCTTTTTATACTGAGATTCCCCCCATGATTTCAATGTACACAATAAAGAACACAAATCAACATTAGTTATTTAATACAAAACTAAAAACACTCAATATAAAAGCATTGTGAGGGAAATCATCTTTTCAAAAGTCAATTATTCTAGGGGGAACTTCAGCATGAGCTAGATAAATCAAAAGAAGTTGACGCTGAGAGAAACTCACTTTGATCCTCATCACGTTTTTATCTACTCATTGACAAGAACTTTAATCTTCTCACAAGTATTAAATAGAAACACTGCTAACTCTTCATCTTGAACTGGTTTATTCCCAAAGCTAAGACAAGGTGTGACTTATCTGGTGGAAGGGAAATCTCACATCCGTTGGTCCACGTTTTTTGTCAGTAAGGTTAATATGTCACCAGTGAGTTCATCTACTCTCTCTTTCTCCTCTGGACTCTGCACAGAAGTGTAGGGCAGGTGAAGACCCTTCCTGCATTGGCTGGGTAAATGTTCTGTAGATGAACATTTCTTTTGTTCAGGTTCCAAAATCCAGTAAAAGAGAAAACATAAGAAAAGTCTTAGGAATAACATCTTTGGATATTGATCTGAGCTCTTGGGGGAAAGTCAGATCAATATCCAAAGATGTTATTCCTTTTTATTTCTAAATTGATTTAGAACTGAAAGGGGAGAGGTGTGTTATCAATTTATACATGAAAAGCCCCAACATCCAAGAATCCATTTTAATGTAATCTAGATATCTGAGAAGCAGATATAAAATGTTTATCCCTGTTCAATAGTGATTGATGTATTTCCAGCTATGTTGCTGTCCATAAGCAAAGTCTATGTAGAAATTCAAAGCATGAGTAAAAATAAATGTATCTATTTGGTACACACCTTTCCATGATAGACACCAAGGATGCCAGAGAGGATCAGGTAGAAAACACCACAGGCAATGACTTTCTTTTCTTTTTTCTTTCCACTTAAAAATGTCCTTAATGGAACATTAAAAATAATAATTTTATTACTTGAAAGAGCAACTGACAAATATGGTTATTCATACTTGGGTATATATCTTAGGTTTTCTCAAAAATGAATGAAAAGAACCCACCCCTTGAAGGAAACAACTCACGGCATTCTCTGCCAATGATTAAATTCATGCTTTCGAGCAAAAATTAAAATCTTGGAAAACTTGTATCTGCTTTGAGGAGCTTGACATCATACTAATACTGATAGACATTTCTGATGGGACTGATTTCTGGCGATACTAAGAAATGTGATTTAAAAAAATTTTTTATTTTACTTTAAGCTGGGATACATGTGCTGAATGGACAGGTTTGTTACATAGGTGTACATGTGCTATGGTGGTTTGCTGCACCTATCAACCTGGCATCTAGGTTTTTTTTTTTTTTTTTGAGACGGAGTTTCGCTCTTGTTACCCAGGCTGGAGTGCAATGGCGCGATCTCGGCTCACCGCAACCTCCGCCTCCTGGGTTCAAGCAATTCTCCTGCCTCAGCCTCCCGAGTAGCTGGGACTACAGGCACGTGCCACCACGCCCAGCTAATTTTTGTATTTTTTTTAGTAGAGACGGGGTTT
>PVKV010034380.1:0-17743 GCA_004027835.1 Alouatta palliata | reverse complement strand
TGCTATTGTAGACTGTGCTGCAATGAACATTCGTGTGCATGTGTCCTTATAGTAGAATGATTTATAATCCTTTGGATATATACCCAGTAATGGGATTGCTGGGTCAAATGGAATTTCTATTTCTAGGTCCTTGAGGAATCGCCACACTGTTTTCCACAATGGTTGAACTAATTTACACTCCCACCAACAGTGTAAGAGTTTTCCTATTTCTCCACATCCTCTCCAGCATCTGTTGTCTCCAGATTTTTTAATGATCGCCATTCTAACTGGCATGAGATGGTATCTCAATGTAGTTTTGATTTGCATTTCTCTAATGACGAGTGATGATGAGCATTTTTTCATATGTTTGTTGGCTTCATGTATGTCTTCTTTTGTAACAGAATGGGAAAAAATTTTTGCAGTCTACCCATCTGACAAAGGGCTGATATGCAGAATCTACAAAGAACTGAAACAGATTTACAAGAAAAAAACAAACAAGCCCATTCAAAAGTGGGCAAAGGATATAAACAGATACTTTCGTTCTTTAACTTTCTGAGAGTCCTTTTCAATAAAATAAAGGTAATATTCTAACTAATAAATTTGCTAGTTGATTAATTAGTACTCATAAAGTGCTTAGAAAATAACTTGAAACATTTAAATGTTTGGGACTTGTTACCTAACTGATCTGTAATAGGCAAAACCCTGAAATTTTTTTTTTTTTTTTTTTTGACTTGAAATTGGTGCTTCTGATTATGAGGCAGCTGTCCTCACAGAGCCATGGTCTTCTTCCTTCTTGAAACTCAGCTATTTTCAACTTTTGTTTCTAAGATTTCTATGCTTATCTCTGCTAGGTTTGTTAAGGAAAACAACATGAAGGATTGCATGCAGGATGCTGTGAAGTGGTATGTGTCACTTTTACTTTCACTTCGTTTGCTTGAACTCAGTCATGTCTATTCACCCAATTGAAAGGGAGGGTGAGAAAAATAGACTAACCCAATGCACAGGAAAAAAAGAGAAATGGAGTTTGAGAATATCTGGCTAGTTTCTGCCTCAGTCTTTCTTTTGTTTTACCCATTCTCCCCTACAAGTAATTATTGTTCTTTACTAACTCACCTGTGAAAAAGTGTATACAGTCCAAAATAAGCATCATATACTGCATGAAGCAAAATTATGCCCCTTGATGAGGCGAAATGACAGAAGGAAAAATGTGCATTGGTGTATGTGGGAGTTGGAGCAATAAGAAACTTATTTCTTATCTTTTACACTTGGAAATCAGTAACAAATATGTAAAAATGAAAAATTAAGAAATGTGTATATAAATGTGTCACTTGGAATGAAGGTGAAAACCAGGAAAAACAGCTCCAAAGAGTTGAAAGTAATTGTTTCAGTTAGTAAGAATCTACAGTAGGGAAGTATGGAGCAGGATCCTGCTTTTACATTATAAATTTATTAATTTTACTTGACTTTTTGACTGTGTCCATGTGCTGTTTTGACTAAACAAAAAATAACTAGAATGTATAGAGTCAATAAAATTAGGAAACCATGAGAGGCATTCGAATTGACATGTCAGTCAGCAGGAAACTTGGAGACACATAAACAATAAGGTTTAAATTCCTGTGACTATAAGAGAGGAAAGAAATTAATAGATTGTGAGAGGTGTTCAGATAGAGAACAATAACCAAGGTCATAGGGAGAAATTGTTGTGCCTTTAGGGTATGCCCTGATTGTACGAGATGGAACACTTTGTGGAGATGGTACATGACTATCATTTCTCCTGGTGCTGTGGTTACACAGTGTGAAGGTTGATTTTAGGTACCAACGTGCCTGGATTAAAGAATACCTAAACAGCTGGTAAAGCATTATTTCTGGGTGTGTCTATGAGGGTCTTTCCAGAGGAGACTCATGTGTGAGTCTGTTCAGCTGGTGGAGATTTGGTCTCAATGTGGTCACGCAGTTGGCTGGGAGCCTGGATCAAACAAAAAGGCAGAGGAAAGGCAAAATCATTCTCTCTCTTCTGAAGCTTGGATCCTCTTCTCCTGCATTCAAACATCAGCACTCCATGTTTATTTATACTCCATTGGTTCTGTCTCTCTGGGGAACCCTGACTGATTCACACAGAATAAATAAAGTTTCAGAACCCAAGTTGCTTGACCTGTCCTGCCCAGTTGAAATTCTATATTGGAACATTAAGGTGCTTACTCTTCTGCTGATTTCTATGACTTCATTTAGATTACAGCATTTGTAGTTATTTTGACTGTACTCATTCCTTTTTATTTTTTTTTAAACAACATATCACTTTGTTGCCAGGCTGGAGTACAGTGGCATGGTGTTTGTTCACTGTAACCTTTGCCTCTGAGGTTGAAGCGATTCTTCTGCCTCAGACTCCCGAGTAGCTAGGATGACAGTCATGTCCCACCACATCCAGCTAGTTTTGCTATTTTTAGTAGAGATGGGGTTTCTCCATGTTGGCCAGGCTGGTCTCGAACTTCTGATCTCTTGATCCTCCACAGGTGTGAGCTACGGCACTTAGCTGACTATAGTTCTTAACTTTTGCTGCTTTGAAAACATTTACCTCACCAATGGGGAAAATAGAGAAAGTCAATATTTTCCAAATGTGCTGCTTTAATAATTAGGGGGAAAACATCTATTAAGTGAACAGTTACTTGGAAAGATTTTGTGTTTAATATAGTCATCAAAGAAAACTGAAAAATATCTAAAATTCTTTAAGAAAACCAAACTTGGTTCTTAGAGAAATAAAACAATTTTGTCAATATCATCATTTCCAGGCCAGTGGTTTCCTAGAACCATTTAATGAAGTCAGACATTACAGCAATTACAGGGTCATATAATTAAGAGACTCATCAGATGCCACAGAGCATAACACATAAAGCTTTAGTAAAGACAAATAATTCAACTTAGCAAGAAAGAGAAAACATAAGGCAGATCTGAGGCACCCAGGCATAACTTCCAGGGTCCTATCTCAGTCACATGGGGTAAGCACCATTTCTGGATCACAAACCATCAAGATAAGTGTGATTGCCTCTGTCCCAGGGATATACTCAGGCTCTTGTTTACTAAGAGTCATTGATGCAGATACCACGCTAACGACTTACTCAAACTAGGCTGTGTAACCAGATACACCAGGTTTAGACCATCAATCTATATATTTATGATAATCAATTTTGACCAGCTGGTGCAAGATACCGCCAGGGGAGTTTTGATCTTAGCACACTGCCAATCATGAGCCAGCATATTTCATTCCTATGTTGTCCAAGAGTCAATACCACAGTTCCAGACATTTTTGTGGATAATAACAGCACTACCACAGTTGATTTACACATACACAAATAGAAACTTCGGTTTAACAAGTATATGTGTGTGTGTTTCATTTTTTTCTGTATGAATTTAGAATGTTGCAATACTAAATTAACGGAAGATAAAAATTTGCACAACGCGGTCAAAGATGGACACAAAGAAGGAAATGAGGTAATGATACACATAAAAAACTTTCTTTAACCTTAAATAGAATATACTATATTAGTTTAAAAAATGTCTTGTCATGTTCTATTTATATAAAAATATATTCTAAAGAAAGTATCCAATATATGGTTGCTGAGAAAAAAAAAGCAAGAGTCAATGTTCTTACAGAAATGCAATGGCAGTTCTAAAATGTGACAATGGAAAAGAAAAATGTTCAAATAATTTTCAGACCATACTATCTCTGGATAAAAAAGAGAAACAGTCTTAGGAATTTGAGCAACAGATTAACTGCTATGATTTTCACCTGTTGAGTTTCAAATAAGAAATATTAAAAAAGCTGTGTTTATTTCATAATTTGAGTTGAATAATTATTTAATAATTGCAAATGTTAATGAATGATACTAACAACAGCTTTCACCTAGTTTGAAAACTTAAATGAATGTGATGATCTGAAACATTAACTGGAATTTACCAGTCTCAAAGTCAGTCATTAGAGATGGATTGCTTTACTCTGTTGAGAAAGAACATTTAGAACACTAAACATTAAATGTTCATTGGTTTTTGTTTTCTTCAAATTTTGTTTTAGTTGTATGATAATTTTTGTTACAGTTACCTTGTGATTGTTTTCTAATGACAATATTTTATATCACCTGAAAAGTTTAATTTGAGCATTAATTTGGAGAGATGGACACTGCATCACCTCATCCAAGTCAAATAATTTATGAGTTCTTTGTTCATGTGAATCTGACGACTCAGAAGAGCACTCCAATCACTGGAAAGGCAAAACATATGTAAGTATTTATTTTAAATAAAAATACATGAATAACAATCATTTGATCAAGAAACAAAAATATATGAATAACAATTATTTGATCAAGAAAAGGTCAAAAAATTAAAATGTTTTAAGTAACCATATCAATTTTTAAAAAACAACTACATTAGTTTTCTATTACTGTTAGAAAAATCAATGCCAACTTGGCTTAAAACAACACAATTTTTTTTTGTAGCTCTGTAGGTCAGAAGTCTGACCTGGGTCTCACTGTTCAGCTTCCAGAAACTGCCTGTATTCCATGGCTCATAGTCTCTTCTCTGTCTTCACATCCAGCGACAGTGGGTTGAGTTCTCACACCATATCATTCTGACCTGTTCTGCCTCCCTCTTTCGCTTCTAAGATCCCTGTGATTACACAGGGCAATCTCTAAGTCTCCTTTTCTTACGGTTTGATGACTAGCAACCATAGTCTTATTTGCAACCTTAGTTTCCCTTTTGCCATGTAAGGTGACAGAATCACAAATTTTAGGAATTTTGACATCAAAATTTTTATGGGGCCATTATTCTGCCTTCTACAATAACTAATGTCATATCATTGCTATGCTTTTAACTTGTAAAGATCTGCAAGGAGTTTTTAAATGTTTATTTTTCTCATTATAATTAATTTGTACCTTATTCTAGTTCAACACTATGCAACATGAAGATACACTTGCCAGTAAAGGATTATATCTTAGTGTTAAATATTTATTATTTGTTTACTATTAAGCAGACCCTGCTTTAGGTGATGAGGACATAGCAGTAAAAAGAAAATATAAATTTCTACCATGGAGTTTATATTTTAATGGGAGAGATAACAATATAAGTAATATAAGTAATAACAATATAAGTAATTAAAATAATTACATATTACATGTATGTTAACAGAGTACAGTAAGTATTATGTGTATGTGGATAATGGGATGGGGATAAAAAGGGAGTATTTGCTAGTCTTTCAGATTAAGGGCCAGCGATCCCTGACAGGGTTTTCTCAGTTGTCGACAGTGGTATACATCTCGCTTTGGTTAAAATGACAACTGGATACAATATTGCTGAATTGGGTACCTCATCAGTGTAGCAAAGGCAGGCAAAAGTTGTAATTCTAAAACAGGTGATTCACGATACAGCAGAAACCAGTGTCAGGCAGTGCAACCTTTACACAATACCTAATCAATAAGCCTAAATATTGCCAGCAACCAGTGGCACTTTGAAATGTGGATCTTCTAAAATGACACAGAGATCTTTGAAGCTCAGAAAGGGCTATGCCATGTTTACTGCTCCAAGTTTTATCCCCCATGTAGGAAATGTAAAACTTCTAGTCAGCATACAGTTTTGGTCTCTTAGCTTTTATTTTCTCTTTACCTATATAGAGGCTAATGAGAAAGTGACATTTTAGTTGAAAACTTAATCACGAAGAGTGATGTTAGCAAGATTGTGAAACAGGAAATTACTACTCATATCTCCCCACATGACAGGAAATCCGAGCCCATCCATGGCAAAAGTCTCTTTGTGAGAGCCATTTGTCTCAGTAGTTGTCTTAGTCCATTTCTGCATTGATATAAAGTAATATCCTAAGCTAGGTAATTTATAAAGAAAAAAGATTTCCTGGACTCACGGTTCTTCGGACTGTACAAGAACCATGGTGGCAATTTGGCTTCTGGTGAGAACCTCATGCTTCTTTTACTCAAGGTGGAAGGCAAAGGTGAGCCAGCATGCAAAGATCACTTGGTAAGATTGGAAACAAGAGGGCACAGGAGCAGTACCAGACTTTTTAACAATCAGCTTTTGCAGGAACAAATACAGAGAGAACTCACTTACTATCACAAGAATGGCATCAAGCCACTCAAGAGGGATTTATCTCCACATAAACATTTCCCATCAGGCCTCACCTCCAACATTGGGGATCAAATTTCAGCATGAGATTTGGTGAGGCCAAACGAACCATATCCAAACTATAGCAGTAGTGGAGCCAAAATTTGCTGGTAACTCAATTCCAGGCCCCTCAGCTGTTGTCCCAGCTAAGTACTGCCCCAACAAGGAACCAAAGGGAGACTTACCTATCTGAGACACCATGACAGGCTTTTTAGCTTCTAGATCTTAAAGAGACCCTGTCTCGGTTCTAGCCCTTCTTTGCCATAAAGCCCAGGAAGTATTCTACACAGGTGGAGAACTGCTTGGGGACTTACCCATCTGAGGCTCAACTATTCTTTGCCACAGCCAGGGAAATATATCACCTGTGCATGAAACTGCTGGGAGATGCACCTGTCTGAGAGTCTGCCACAGGTTTGCCCACCCCGTCCCATAGCAGATGGTAAAGGAGTTTAGTATCAGCTCTAGCCCCTTTGTTGAGGTCAGGAAATCTATGTAGGGAACTGCTATGAGATATATCCACTGGCTGAGCCGCTAGGACAGACATGTCTGCCTCTGTTGCACAGCAGGTCTTGAAGGGACTCAGTGTCAGCTCCAACCCCTGTTACTGTAGTCAGGGAACTATCCCAAAACACAGGAATATGCTGGATGGGTCTCCTATATGAGCCACTGAAACGTATTTACCAGTCTTCACCACACAGCTGATCCTGAAGAAGCCCTGCCTTGCCTTCCAGCCTTTCTTTGCTGCATCTCGGAGTAATCTCATTTGTGTAAAGAACTTCTGTGAGACTAGCTAATGTGAACCACAAGGACAGGATTGCCATCCTCTGCCATAGCAGAACTGATCAAATTTGATAAGCATGAGTTTGGCACACCAGGGAGTTTAATTAGCAATTCCCCTGGCCTCAAAACCCATCCCCATACCTGACCCAGAAGAGAAGGCAAATCTCAACCATGCATTTCTATTAAGCATAGCAGTTGCTCCATCCATACTGATCCACTTAATCTCAGGGACCCTCCTGCAACACTGTCCAACTGTTGAACACATATATAGTCCCTTCTGGTCAGGGAATACATGCTGCAGCCCAAGTAGATCAGAGGTGATTGCAGTGCCCAGCCAGGAGCTCAGCCTAATTGCAGAGCTTAGCCAGTTGTCTCACTGGGTAGCAGAACTTAGCCAGCTGCTCCACATGAATGCAGAGCAAAGGTAGCAGCCAAGCCATCTAGGGAACCTGAAAGCAAGCTTAGCTTGCCCGGAATTATTACCAGCTGTCCCAACAAGAATCAATCATAGGCTAGACTGAAAAGTGAAGATCTGTCACTGCCAAGAAACATCTGTAAAAGCCAGAAAACATTGCTGTCTCTGCAAATGCACAAACACCAACGAAAGAACACAAGGATTACAAAGACACAGGAAGTCATGGCACCTCCAATATAAACTAACAAAGTTCAAGCAATGGACCGAAAGAAAGCCTACAAAATGACAGAAAAAGAATTTAGAATAATCCTCTTTAAAAAGTTCAGAGAACTCCATTAATATACAGATTAAAATAATTTTAAAAATTTGAAAAACCATACATAAATAAAATGAGAAATTTGATAAAGAAATAGAAATTATATTTAAAAAAACCCAGAAATCTTAGAGCTGAAGAATCCATTACTGAATTGAAGAAAAGAATAAATATTTTTAATAGCTAGCTCAACCAAGTTGAAAAAAGAATTGGTGAGGGATGTCAGTGGGGTTGCTGATTAGAGGTGCTTAACACCTATGTCCCCTACAACAAAAGGACCAAAACAAGGAATAAACAAACATATTTCGACTACAGTATTTAAAGTAACGTGCTGGTGTCCAGTGAGAGAGTGGTAGAGACCCTGTAAATCAGGGAACTCAGGATTGCCACATAAAAAGAAAGAACAAAAAACCTTGTCTTTGCAACCCTGTCTCCCCAATTAGCATCAACTTGGAACCAGGATTGACTTCCTTTGAGAGAAAAAGGTAGGCAGGAGACCCCAGAAGCCATCATTAAAAATGCAGACACAACAATCTTTGCTGCTAGAGAACTCTAAGGTACTCACAGGCTCTGAGCCCAGGTTAGGGAACTGCTTGAAGTTCACAAGGCTCCATTACTCACAAAAATCCCACATTGTGTAAGCCCATGATCCAAGCAGCTACTTTAAGGTAAAATAATGAGACCAGAGCCACTGCTCCAGGGGCCAATAGCCATTGCATGCCATCATCCCTGAGGCTCCACTGCCACTATACTGCACACCTACATAATAGCACATCATTCTACACCAAAGCAGCTACAGCTCCTTACCCCCAGTAATCATCTCCTAGGAGGCACTGCATTTTTCTCATCTCAGTGGCTGCAGTGCTCAGATTTGGCTACAGAAAGCTCAGGCCATGTGAAACAGCCATAATCCTGGTACCAGGCCCTAAGTGGCTCCCTATCACCCAAAAGAACAGGAAATCTTGCCCAGTGGGGAGGCTGCACCTGACCCAGTTGGAGTAATCCCCGTATACCTGTGGCACCTGGAACAGCCCCTGACCCCAGTGGAAAGCCATGCCATATCCCAAAATGTAGCTGCCATGAACACAAGGCACAAGAAAGAACGTGGTACACCCACCCCTAGCAGAGAAGTGCACCTGACCTATTGGAGCAGCTGGACAAACTTCTGCAGTCTAAGCCAATGAAACATTCACAGGCATCACTGACACTGATTGCAGCTGAAGAAACTTCATTGACTACACTCCTGCACCCACTTAGAACCAAATCTAATGCAGTAAATCCAACCAACACCTTAGGACACATTTGCAGGTAAAAAAGTTTCCCTATAATAACCATTTTCTAATATTGGAAGAGGTAATTGTTACACCAAATACACAAGTATCAACACACAGATCCACAAAAGATGAAAAAGCAAGGAAACATGATGCCAACAAGGGAGCACAATTATGTTCAGGTAATTAATCATAAAGAAGGGAAAATTTACAAATTGCCTGAAAATGACTTCAAGATAATAATCTTGTGGAAATTCAATGAGATACAAGCAAATACAAGTAAACAATTCAACAAATAGAGATCATTTAAAAAGTCAAACAAAAATCTTAAAATTGAAGACATCAATGAATGAAATAAAAAATACTACCAAGAGTTTCAGCAGCAGATAAGATCAGGCAGAAGACAAAAATTCTGAACTTAAAGACAGGTCTTTTAAAATAACCCAATCAAAGGGGAAAAAAGAATTTTAAAAAGTAAAAAAAAAGCCTACAAGGTGTGTGCAGCACCATTAACAAATTTTTAAATTGTGGGAATACCAGAGGGAGAAGAAATAAAGTACAGAAAGCTTACTTAATGAAATAATTGATGAAAACTTCACAAGTCTTGGGAGATATAAGTACAATCAGATCCAAGAAATTCAAAGAACCTCAATTAGATTCAACCAAAAGATGTCCTCTTCCAGTCACATTCTAATCAAACTGTGAAAAGTCAAAGAATTCTAAAAGCACCAAAAGTGCCTGGTCACATATAAGAAACTATATATTAAATATAAGCTATCAGCAGATATTAAACTATCAGTACATATTAAACTATCAGTAGATATTTTAGCAGAAACCTTGCAGGTCAGAAAATAATAGGCTGATATATTCAAAGTGCTGCAAAATAAATAAATGTATAAATAATCCACCAAGAATACATACCCACCAAAGCTAATCTTCAAAACTGAAGGAGTAATAAAATCTTTCCCAGACGAGTAAAACCTGAGGAAATTTATCATCACAAGACCAGCCTCATAAGCAATGTTAATGAATGCTTCAGCTGGAAGTAAAAGGATTAATATTAATTACTACCATAAAACCATATATAGTATAAAACTCACTGGTAGAGGTGAGTTTTATAATCAAATTCACAATACTACATTCTTCTAACAGTAGTATATAATCTTTCAAATCTGTAGTGTGAAAGCTAAAAATCTTTCACACTTGGCTGGGCACAGTGGCTCATGCCTATAATCCCAGAACTTTGGGAGACTGAGGTGGGCAGATCACGAGGTCAGGAGATCGAGACCATCCTGGCCAATATGGTGAAACCTTGTCTCTACTAAAAATACAAAAATTGCAACCCAATTTCAGGTCCCCTCTTGCTGCTGAGAGTTTTCTCTATGTCTTTTGATAAAATTCTACTCTGCCTTTTTCACTCTTCAGTGTCCAAGTACCTTATTCCTCTTGGTTACAGGACGAGAACCTAGAACTCGCCAAACTGTGGGAGTGAAAGAGCTGTGACACCATCACTTGCCAAGCTGCGGGTGGTGAGAGAGCTGTAACATACTCTCCTGCTCACTGAGCTGTCAGAATGAAGAAGCTGTTGGGCACCACTCCCTCCCACTTGCCAAGTTATGAGAACAAAAAAGTTGCAACAACTGTTATTTGTGGCAGCATGGATAAACCTGGAGGACATTATGTTAAGTGGAATAAGCCAGCCAACAAAGACAAAAACTGCATGATTCTGCTCATTTGTGGAATCCAAAAAAAGGTGATCTCCTGGAAGTACAGAGTGGAATAGTGGTTACCAGAGGCTGGACGTTGTAGGAGTAGGGGTGGATGGAAAGAGACTGACGAACAGGCACAAAATTACAGTTATATAGGAGGAAGAAGTTCTGTTGTTCTGTTGCCCAGAACGGTGACTAGAGTAAACAATATTGTATTATATATTTCAAGATAACTAGAAGAAAGGGTTTTAAATGTTCTCACCACAAGGAAATGATAAATGTTTGAGGTAAGGTTTATATTAAATATCCTCATTTAATATTTATACAATGTGTACATGTATGAAAACATCACAGTGTTCTCTCTATTTGTACAATTATTATTTGTTAATTAAAATTAAACTAGAATATAAAAGAAATAGTAAGCTTGAAGACAGAACATTTGAAATCACCCAGTGAGAGAAACAAAAAGTAAATAGAATTTTTAAAAAATGAAGAAGGCTTATGGGAATTATGGGAAACCATCAAGACACCAAACCTACACTTAATAGGAGTTAAAGAAGGAAAGAATGTTCTAAGAGGATATTTAAAGAAACAATCAATGCAAGCTTTCCCAATCTGAGGAAATAAGCCAACTTCCAGGTACATAAATTACAGACATCTTCAATCAAATTCACCCTAAGGAGGATCACCATACATAAAGATCAAACTCTTAAAAAGCAAAGACAAATAGAAATTCTGAAAACAAAGAGAAAAGGAAAACATCACACACAAAGGAGACCAATACCACTATCAATGGACTTCTCAGCAAAAACCCTGTAATTCAGGAAACAATGGAATGATGTATTCAAAATGCTGTAGGCAAAACACTTCCAGCCATTAGAACAAATGGAACTAATAGACATATGTAGAGCATCCTATCCGAAATCATGCATATTATTCTCAAGTGCATATGGCATACTCCTCAGTATAGATTATATTTATTAAACCATTAGACAAATCTTAGCAAATTTAAGAAAATGCAAATTATATCAAATACATTTTTAAACTACAGTGGTATAAAACTAGAAATCAATAAAACTAGGAACTTCAGAAAATTTAAAAATATATGGAAATCAAATAACAACAGCTAACAGATACATGAAATCATGCTTAACGTCACTAATCCTTAGGAAGATGCAAATTAAAACCATAATGAGATACTATCTCACATCTACTATGATGGCTATACCCAAAAAGGTGAAAGAAAGTGGGTGTTAGCAAAGATATAGTGAAAAGGCAGCCCTTACTGTTGGTGGGAATGTAAGTTACTAAAGTTATTATGGAATAGAGTTCAAAATGCTAAGAACAGAATTACCATATCATCCACCAATCCCCTTCTGAACATTTATCCCAAAGGGTTGAAATCACCATGTTGAAGGGATGTCTGCACTCCCATGTTCATTGCAGTGCTACTCACACCAGTCAAATTACCAAATCAAACTAAATTTACATCAAGAGATGAATTGATAAAGAAAATGTGGCATACATACACCAAAGAATACTATTCAGCCTTTTAAAAGGAGAAATTCTGTCATTTATACAATATGATTGAAATTCAAAAACATTACACTAAGTGAAGTGAGAAAAACACAGAAAGACAAATAATGCATTTTATCATTTATGTGTGGAATCTAAAACAATTGAACTCATAAAAACAGAGACTAGAATGAAGATGTATGAGTCTGCTCTCAAGCTGCTAATAAAGACATATCTAAGACTGGACAATTTATAAAGGAAAGAGGTTTAATTGAGGTTCAATTATAAAGGAAAGAGCTTCCACATGGCTGGGGAGGCCTCACAATCATGGTAGAAGGCAAATGAGAAGCAAAGTCATGTCTTACATTGTACCAGGCAAAAAGCTAGTGTAGAGGAGTTCCCCTTTTTAAAGCCATCAGATCTCATGAAACTTATTCACTATCATGAGAACAGCAAGGGAAAGACGAACTCCCATGATTCAATTACTTCCTACCAGGTCCCTCCATGACTTGTGGGAATTATGGGAGCTATAATTCAAGATGAGATTTGTGTGGGAGCACAGCCAAACTGTACCAGGTGGTTACCAGAGGTTTATGGGTGGTGGGAATGGAGAAATGGTCATCAAAAAGTACAAAGCCTCATTTAGAAAGGAGGAATAAGTTTGATTTTCTTTTTAAATCTATAGCATAGCATACTGAATATGGCTAACAATTGAGTATGGTGAATTTTAATATCACTAAGACGGTAATTTCGAATGTTCTCATCACAAAAGAGCTAAAATTTGATGTGGTAGATATTTTAATCACTTTAATTATCCCAAATTTTATTCAAAAATTCTAACAACACTTTGTACTCCATAACATGTACAACTATAATTTGTCAATATATAAATAAAATTAACAATAAAAAATTAAAAATTATGAGAGAAAAATAGGATCCAAAATGATCCTGAATGTGTCATTTAAGCAGTCAGAAAAAAAAAAATGCTGTTTATTGATTTAGGAAAGAATTTGAGAAGAGCAAATTTGGGCCGAATTTCAGAAGCTCATCTTGACTTTGTGTTTGCTAGCTACCAGAGAAAAGGAGGCAGAATAAGATATATGGCTATAGGCATCCAATTAAAAAGTCTTCAAGGATGCAAAATATTTTTGTTAGAAGTAGTACAATTCTTCATCATATTTAGGATGAATTTTTTTCTTACGCAAACACCTGATCTCTCTGTAAACCTTTTTCTGACTCTATAAGCAGATAGAATACTTTGTTTTATCATTTTGGAAAAAAACTAGGTAGGTTGGCTTCATTTTGTTTCCTTGGGCGAATGTGGGAGTAGGATTTGGAAATTTTTTGCTTTTTCAAGAAAAGCCAAATTCTGGATGACTTTAATGTGAAACTTACTAGTTTTTAAATTAGCTAATTATAATTTTTAAATATATGCTGTTTTAGGCCAAAAACAGAAAGGCTGAATTCCGTTTTCAGCCCATTCACTGTTCTCTGTGACTTTTATCCTACATCTTAAGTTGGGCCTAACTGAACGTGTTACTGCTTACACAGCAAGTGGTGTGTTAAGTCAAACAAATTTAGCTACCAATAAGTCAGCAGTATTTTAGAGCTTGTATTCATTAGGTGAAAAAAAATACTTGTAGCATTTTACAAAAAAATGTTACTTATTTTGGCTCATTAAAATGCCAATTAAATCTCTGCAGTTGGTATTGCTGTTAATCAAATATAAATTGTAGAAAAACCATATTGAATCTCTAGAGACAGGAAATTGTGTATCTGTTTATATACTATACTCAACTAATCCATCGTAATGAAATGTAATACTTGGAGGTAGATATTTATTTCCTCTGAAGTTTATTTCTTATATTTGTGTTCATGTAATGTTTCATTATATGAAAACTATGCAAAAATTGCAGAGGCGGTATGTTTTGTAAAAATGCCTGCTATAGTCCCTTTTAAATTATTCCTTTTCACTGCATTATTGTTTAATAGAATTGAATTAATAAAATTGAACTATCACTATAATCCCTGAATTTAATAGCAGTTTGCCAACTCTTATTTCTCATATAAAATTAGCAAGTAAATTATACCTTATAAACATGAAGAAAGAGTAAGTGGCAAATAATTTTTAATTGTTAATATGCTAATAAACATCCATTATCATCCATTACCATGAATGGCTTTTACATATTAAGACACAGATTTCTTGCTTGTAATTAAACTACACAAGCATTGTGGTGTCAAGTAGGTCTGTAAATGTGCTGATATTAATGGGTACATTAATGGGTAGTAAGCAAACCTAAGGCAGGCCTCCCTGGAAGCTATGGCTTGAACTGAGATTCTGAGTACTAGGTTATCTTAATTTGCTCTGGCAGTTACACCTTGTCTTTTCAATTTATCATTGTTTAATTAAAAGTGGCTTGAGGACATACAAACATTAACCAGGCATGGTGGCCAGTGCCTGTAGTCCCAACTATTCAGAAGGCTAAGGTGGGAGGATCACTCAATCCTGGAAGGTGGAGGCTGCAGCGAGCCATGTGCATGCAACTGCACTCCAGCCTGGGCAATAGAGAGTTAACTTATGAAAGCACAGGTACAAACTAAAAATGGAAAATCAAAACCAAATGAAAGGAAAGACTGAGAATTAAGCACAACATCGTAAGTGGTGTTAATATAACAACAACAGAAAAACAGTTCTGTTATTTTTTAGCTCTTTAATAACAAGAAAAGTCTATGATGATTTGGATAAATCAATTTTTCCAAAGACTATATTATGTTTCCTGGCTTTTGATCAGCATTATTTGTGGCATTATTGTGATCAGTGGCATAGTTTCCCCTCTGGAGGAGTTTAAGGTCTCTACTTATTGGAACTTTTGGTATGGGTCAAGAATGTACAAATTGGAAATACCAAAACTGTGTCTCAGTTATAGAATGTGAAGTTTTTATTAGGGACAGTATAAATGGACAAGCAAATGCTTTCTTCTGTGTTTACCTTTCCATGGATCTTCGTGTTAAAAGATGGTGAAATTCTGGGGCTGGGATGAGCCTGTGGACTTTGAAGATAAGGGCAAAGGAATCTATGTTTTGCAACATTGAGTATATGTTACTGCTTTGCAAGCTTGGCTCTAACTTGACCTGGGGTTTTGGCATCAGACTTTTGAAAAAGTCACCCAAGTGATTCTGCTAGAGGCCAGGAGAGGTAACCACTGATTTAGTCTACGTGGGGTACATATGACAAAGAACAGCTTAACTGTTTGAATTTTATGTCACTATATAGAGATTTAAAGCCCAAATACTAGCCAGTAACATACAGTAACTGCCCGGATCCTTTGAGGCAAGGCAAAAAGAACATAGCTTTCAGGTAATCAAGGTTTTTACTTAATTAACCAGCACAATATGAGATGGCCTCAAAGAAAATTATATGTATGCAAATTTACATTTTTAAAATGAGAAAGGTAATGAGATCTGTTTCTAAATTAAGAGTGCGAGGTTGTGGACCCAGAAAGAGAACACATTCCCTCAGAATCATTTCTCATTTTAATTTTTTTCTAATAATAATAGGATCAATAAAAGAGAAAGGTTGTTTAAGGTGTAAAATTTTGTAAATAATATTGGTCCCTTGCATTTTGAGACTTCTTTGAATATGTATTGAAATAAAGTATGATTATGTTATATTTTTGGAAACTTGCTTTTGTCACTAGTCTACAGAATGAGATTGATTTAACTTTTTAAATAGATTTAAAATGACTGCTAAGAAGGTCAATGTATGAATGTAACAATTTATAAAATATTTGGGTTGTTTCCAGTTTGGTTATATTTTAGTTATTTTTCTCTTCTAAACAGCATTGTAAGAAATATACATTTTAGCATAGTTCACTGAGTATATTCTTATATTAAATTACTAGAGTTAACATTTCTGGAACAAAGTTTACGTATTTTTAATTTTTGTAGATATGAGATGCCCAAATGTACTCCTACCGAGGAGGCAAAAGTGACTCTTTTTCCTCAAATATATCAACGCTAATGACCTGCTAATTCAAATATTTTAATGTCGTCTAACACAAAACCTGGTATATCTCTTTTGGCAGGCACTTGCTAGTGAAACGTTTCCCTTGAGCTGGGTACACCTCACAGGGTCAGATACACTTCAAGGAGTTTGGGGAGACCTTTATAGAGATTTCGCTTTACTGCTACTTTGGGTAATTAGATCTTGCCGGTAATTAAAATAAATATATCAATAAAACATAAGAATCAAATGTGATTTCATTCACAGTTAACATAATAAGGATCTGAGAATGAATGTTACTGCTGTCTTTATGTTATAGTAGCTTAGCTAATATCCTGTCTTAAGTAAGATAGTTTTTTTTTTTTTTTTTTTTTTTTTTCAAATCTCTCATGTAATAGTGAGAGTGGCAGAATGGCACATGAACCAGGAATGATAAGTGTTGAAGCAGTTCCGTCATTGTTCCTATAAAGCTCCCCTAGGTTGTTCTGATTGTCACCATTTCTAGCCACAGGCAGAGAAAATTCAAGGCAGGTATCTTTAAGTGGATGACTAGAAAATGATATATGTTTCTGTTAGCATCCTGTGGCCATATCTTCCTTCATGGGAGAATGAAAAATGTAGCTGGGTGGACATATTCTCATCTAACACTTAGCATGTTCTATTCTTAAAAAGAAGAAACAATAGACAGCAAAGGATAATCTTTAGTCTTTACGACCAACATAAGTAGATAAAGGGAGAAAGAGGAACTGGACCATGGAAAGGATCATGTATTTCAATGACAGAAAACCTATCTTCTGGTACTTCGAACTCGTAGTGAAATGGACTTACTCACTTTGCTCTCTGAGATAGTGAATGTAGGGATTTAGAAATGCTAAAAAGAAAGGGCACAGTTGTATGTTGGCAAGTCTGGGGTTGTAGAACGAAGTAGATATTTTGTTGAATTTACAAGTCGCATCATATGCACTTGTTTTGATGTAAGAATTTTGCTATCTCAAAGCCTCAAATAACTAGAACTAAATCAAATCTGATGAGAATGATTATTTCTCAATCATCTTGCATTGAGAAATGCAAGTTGATTACTAAGTTGTCACTTGTAACCAGTGAGTAATAACTTAGCCAGGACTGCTTTCTCTCCACTTCTACCTTAGGAAATTCACATCATAAAGGATTTACAACCTGGGGCAGTCTGGCTACTACTTAATAAACTGGTGGGGAATACGGCCTTTGCTTTTCACCCCTTTCACACCTCTGCACCCTTCACTAGTACTTTCCTTTCTGTTCATATAACTTTCATTATTTCTTATTACCATCTCATTATAAAATTAGTATTTATCTTTCAGATATGGAGAAATTGTTTTACAGTTAACCATTTCTTAAAATTTGCACTAATTTTTCATTCTACAGTATGCATACATTTTTGTGTGTCTACATGAACTAAGTAGTTCTCTACAGTATGCATACATTTTTGTGTGTCTACATGAACTAAGTAGTTCTCTACAGTATGCATACATTTTTGTGTGTCTACATGAACTAAGTAGTTCTCTACAGTATGAATACATTTTTGTGTGTCTACATGAACTAAGTAGTTCTCTACAG
>PVKV010034379.1:0-17743 GCA_004027835.1 Alouatta palliata | reverse complement strand
AAAAGGGGAGGGACAGCAGGGGGTGGGGAGTTGGGGAGGGATAGCATGGGGAGAAATAACAGATACAGGTGATGGGGAGGAAGGCAGCAAATCACACTGCCATGTGTGTACCTATGTAACAATCTTGCATGTTCTTCACATGTACCCCCAAACCTAAAATGCAATAAAAAGTATATATATTAAAAAAAAAAAAAAAGAATTGTTTTTAGCTTTGTTTCATTATGTTTGGGAACCAATATAGCTGTCTAAATTGGTAACTAAATTCTACTTGAACTGAAAACTCAGGATTGATGAGAAGATACAAGGGCTACATATAGGCTGTTCCATATGCATTTCAATAAAAAAGCAAATAAAATGATTATAAAATTATGTTTAAAAACCGTTTACTAAATGCTGACTATGTAAAAAGCACAGGAAGTTCCAGTGACAGTGATAGCTGCAAGACTAAAGGAAGAAGCAAAGTGTGAACAGGTGGGCGTAAGGAAGGTACAGGGAGAAAGACAAATGTGTTCAGTGTCTTTGTACCATGTGCCACGTCACAAACCTAACCTAGATAATCAGAGTTAACTTCTTAATTATACTACCAGAGGCTCCATTATTGTTCTCAACTCTTTACCTCATCCCCACATCTCTGCCTTTTTTCCCTATGACACTGCAGTTCCTCCCACTAGGAGCAGACTATATTTCCCCACCCTAATGATGTGACTTTCTGAGGCCAAAGTGGACACTGTGCCAACAAAGGCTTAAACTGCATGTGTACATTCAGACTTACTGCCAATCCCATGAGAAAAATAATCCTTATATCTCACTGATCACCAAACAATGAGAGTCTTATGGCTGAACTGAGCCCAGCCACCCACAGATGAATGAGAAATAAGTGTTTATTTACACCACTGAATTTTTGTGGTGGTTTGTTATGGCGCATTATTGTGCCAGTAACTGATACCACTTTACTGAGTCAGGAACTGAGCCCCATATGGAAGCAGTGGCTTTTCCAACATAGCTTCCTCCTACATAGCTAGTAGGGGATAGCGCCCAGTTAAGAATTTTAGTCTATTATGGACCTAAGTCTATGTTATTTCTACCACACGGTCCCTAAGCGAAGGGAAGAATGAGAGAGGACCATGAACTGCATGGTTGGAGCAGCTGAAAGAAGAAAGTGATGGAGCTAAGAAGGAAAAGCCTATCTTGGCTGAAACAGTCTGAGATAGCATAATGATTCATGACGTTGGGAAGATAACTTTCATCTAAATTTAGGAGAGTCTTGAATGTCAGGCTTAGGAAATTCAACTTCATTCTAAGGACATGAAAAGCCAGGAAAGCCTTTTGAATACAGAAGAAACCTACAAAGAAAGGCAACTCAGAAGCCCCATTTAGTACAAAGAATTAAAGGAATCACCCACAAGCTTTTGCAGTAAGCTAGGCAATAAAATAATAGACAATAGGCAGTTATTTCTCATGTGTAAGCCAGGACTAATTGTGCTTGCCCCAGTAGACACTTCTTATAGAACTGAAATTTTTACTTTTCTTTTAAACACATCTAGGCTGGTCTAAATGTAAATTAACTCCTTGAGTTTTGTGGGGGGTTTTGTTTTTTGGGTTTTTTTGAGCCGGACTCTCGCTCTATCACCCAGGCTGGAGTGCAATTAATAATTATTCCAAATTGTGTGTTGTGCAAACATACTTATGTGTCCAGACTTTCACAGTTGAGAGACGCTCTCCTTTTTTTTTTTTTTTTTTTTTTTGAGACCTTGTCTCACGCTGTCGCCCAGGCTGGAGTGCAATGATGCCATCTGTGCTCACTGAAACCTCCGCCTCCCAGGCTCAAGTGATTCTCGTGCCTCAGCCTCCCGAGTAGCTGGGATTATAGGCATGTATCACCATGCCTGGCTAGTTTTTATATGTTTAGTAAAGAAGGGGTTTCACCATGTTGGCCAGGCTGGTTTCAAACTTCTGACCTCAAGTGATTCGCTCACCTTGGTCTCCCAGAGTGCTAGGATTACAGGCGTGAGCCATCATGTCTGGCCAACTCCTTGAGTTTTAATGTTCAATTTAATTCAATATACTTTTAATCTAATATTTATAATTCATTATGTGTATATGCAGAATCACCCAGCAGTTTGTACGTATGGTGAAAAGAAGTTGTGTGGCAGCTAGGAGATGAATCAGGCTAAAAACCATAAATCTACTGCCTTTAGGACAAAATACTAACTAAAGGAGGAAATGACTATAACATGGGAACTGTTGTCAACCAAAATAGCATGTTACTCACGGCGAATGTTCAGCACCCGGGCTGGTTGGAGACCTTTTCCAAACCAACTACATCAGGGACTTCAGAAGAGGAAATACATATATTTTAGTTTACCTGCTTCCTTTAACAAAAAATACTTGTTTACTCAAAGAATAACTACACGTGAAATATGAACTGAATTGATTAGAACACTGAAATTTATTCTAAAGATCATTTAGGTAAACAGACCATATGTGGTTTTTACTAAGACCCAAGATTTACAAATATCAAACCATTATTGCTATTGTATAATGATCACTATATTTGAAAATAAAGTATCAACAAAAGGAGGGTTGTATTTCTTTTTAGCACAACATCCTCTGTTTTATGCAACTGCTTTTCAAGAAAGTTGTCTACAAAGCCGACCATATAAGGAGTTATCCTCCAGGAAGATAAAAGGTGAAATTTCAGATATGAGATAGCCAGAGCTGCCCAAATACCCTTCTATTCCTAAGCTCTCAAATCTACAGAACTTCTTTTTCTATAATCATTTCTCCCTCCACTGAAGGGCCCATGCTGTAGTGGGAGCTGGCTGAAGATTGTGCACATATGGAGAGCAGAGTCACTGTCTTTAGCTGGGAGCTTTTAATCACCAAACATAGGCCTCAAATTAGAAGTAACGTAAACTACAATTTCCAACTGAAATACACCTGCAGTTCAGATCTTGCTCTTTTTTTTTTTTTTTTTTTTTTTTGAAACAGAGTCTCACTCCGTCACCAGGCGCCAGGCTGGAGTAAAGTGGCACGACCTTGGCTCACTGCAACCTCCGCCTCCCAGGTTCAAGCAATTCTCCTGCCTCAACCTCCCACGTAGCTGGGACTACAGGCGCATGCCACCACGCCCAGCTAATTTTTTTGTATTTTTAGTAGAAATGGGTTTCACCACGTTGGCCAGGATGGTCTCGACCTCTTGACCTCATAATCCGCCCGCCTCGGCCTCCCGAAGTGCTGAGATTACAGGTGTGAGCTACCATGCCCCGCAGATCTTGCTTTCTTAGACACATAACATTTCCAGCAATTTGAGGAGCATTATGGCACTCATTTTAAGAGGGACACATTTTAGGACAGTTTAATTAAATGCACCACCACTGATTTATTTCCAATATTCTTTAAAGAATGGGCATGAGCATCTCAAACTTATAAGGCTTTTAGTAATCAGGCCCTCCATGTTTGCAAAATTCCCATCCCTTTTACTTTTTTTTCTTTTTCTACTTTTTCTTGCCTATTCCTGATACTTTTCTTGCCTATTCCTATTGCCTATAGTGGAAAGTAGAATTCTGGGAGTCAATTCAATAAGTGAGAATTTGCAAATTCTTAAACTAAATTAAGACCATGGGAAAAACCAGGAGAAGATAAAAAGGGTTCTGTAAAGAGTCTTACAAGTGGACAAAAGTAGGACAGAATTTGTCTTTTGGGATATGTAATAAATGCTTAGACTAAAATATAAAATGACTGCATGTATTTTTAAAGGATATAATGTATACGCATTCTACACAAGAGGCAGCCATTTCTTCTTTGTTTATATTTGTTAAAGAAAACAAACACAAGGAGAATGAATAAATCTAGATAAAAGAAACATACTACATTAGAGCTGAACTTTCTTTTTCTGTGATCTAAGTTTTCACCAGTATTATTTTATCATGTTATGGAAAAGTTTCCATACAATGAAATTTTGTTTCTAGTAATTATTTCTCAGGAACTTGAGTATCAAAGATGACTGTTTCGGGCTGCTCTGATTCTGATAATTTAAATGTTTAAACAAGGTTTCCCATCCAGGAAACCATGATCTGTGTTCAACAAGAACTCAGACCCTGTGAATTACAGGATCTCAGGTTGGACACTTGGCTCTTCTATCAGTCTCCAAGGGATAGCCAGGTTGGATTTCTGGAAACACACTGTATATGAGTGTTGGGGGTTCTGCACCACTAGAGGGAGAGAAGGGGCTAAAAGACCCCCACCTGTTGCCTAGATTCTCTCTCTGCCTCATAACCTCGCCATTGATGTTTGAATCACATGCACCCATACTGTTTCCTCTAATACTGTACTCTGTGGTGTCAACAAATTAATATATATACACACACATATCTCTACATATTGACAGGTGTGTGTGTGTGTGTGTGTGTGTGTGTGTGTGTGTGTATTTGGTTTGTTTACTTTAATGGCACCACCTTGAACTATGTTTAGGGAGAACAATTATGTCTTCCTAGTTTATCTCTCTGTCTCCTTTCTCCCCTAGCTCCAGCTAGCTTCTGCTAACTCCAAGGTCACTTCCAGAAGGTCAAAGGGCCTGATATCATCCTCCCTACCTTCCTGGTTTTCCGAGAACCAAGAAAAGTAACTGAAAACCACTGCCAACATCCCAGTGACTCAAGGGACAGTTCTGTTACCGCTCTCTAATCCTTCCCTACCTCCCCAGATCCTCACTTGTGTTTCCCCTTATTGGTCATGCTAAAACTGGAGAGGAATAAAGTTAATTCTCTCTATCTGAAAATGGTCTGTCACAGGTCAGTTAATAAACAACTATATCTTAAAGTTATTTAGAAAAAAACTACATAAAGTGTATTCAATATGGCAGTCTGCTAATAACTTGGTAATAAAAAAGTAAGGATATTTAAGTATGTTATATTTTAAATGATTTATTTTGCTTTAAGACCTCGTATTTCAGTCTTTTAGAGGAAAGAGATGTTTAAACGTTCATTAATATTTCCTCCTACCACCCACGTTGTTTCACGCACAACACACACACACACACCACACACACACACACACACACACACACACACACACACACACATACACACAGTGTCCTCTAAAGAAAGAGACAGATGGATACATCCTGTATAACCTGCTGGTGATTGCACCAGGAAACAAACTTGTCAGTTATGCAAACAACTGTAAATGTCCAAATAAAAAAATACAGCACAGTATAATTTATTTTCTATATTCTAAGTTTTATAGTACTTTAAAAATGATCTATTATGATTCAGTGTTAAAAACTCAAAGATTTCATATGCAGTTTAGTTGACACAAAATCAGAATTTTTAGTCACTGGTTCTAAGGTTTGATAGCCCCAAATATATATTTTTTTTAATGAAGAGTTTTTATTTTTTATAAGTTGACACTCAAAAGTAAACATAATTTATGGTCATATTGCAAGTTTCTTTTCAGAAAGCAGAATGAAAAGGGTTCACCTGCAGCTCTAAAAACAAAGCCAATTAATATGCCAGGCTCCTTTCCTCCACCAAAAATAATGGCACATTTGCATACAGCAGAACTAGGAAGCTAGTCTCGTTCATCAGCTTATTATAATGCCTCCTGACAGCCTCACACACTGCCTCAGCAACATCATACTGTTTCAATTACACATTTTTTTGCCCACTTCACGTGTTAAGCCATCTTCACTTCTATCTCACCTCCAGCTGCAGTATGAAATTGAACTGCATTTTTACAAGCATAGATAGATTCTCTGCAAGTCAGAAACCAAATCGTTAACATTGTATTGTTCCAGGCCACAAAAGAAAGGGGAAAACATGGGAGGGAAAAGAACCATGGTGGATTTTAAAGAAACAAATAATCCCTCCCCACAAAAGCCTGTCCCTCGGAACCAATGGCAGAAAGAATGAGGAATTGGCTGGAGCACAGTATGGGGTCCCTCTGCCAAGGAAATGGAAATTGTCTTTTTAAGAACCACTGAAGCCTGCTCACTCCTCTGTGATCATCCTACCAGTCTGCTCCACAGTGCAAGAGTAAGGAAGTAAGGTCTTTGATTTTGCCAGCAAACTATAGAAAAACAAAATAAAGACTGGGCTTGAAAAGATGAGCTTTAATTTAGCAAACACCATAGATATATATCCCAAGACAACTGCCACCTCACATTTTTAAAAAATGTCTTCCATTTGGATCATGAAGAGAAATGTAGATAAAGCAAAATAATTCCAAAAGAGCATGGCTCTTATTAAGAAGCTCTGGAAAACCTCTAGCCAAAGTAAAGGAAAACTCCTTCGTATCATTGCAGAGTCTATCTTTCAGAAAGAATTATAATTGCATGAATATGTAGCATTCAGAGAGCTGGGTGGAGAGTAAGTTTTCATAGCAACAGAGCAGGTTGGAAATCAGATGTAACAGATTTTTTGGTGTTTAGATGATTTAGGGAAATTTCACGTTACCTTCCTCTCAAATTGACATTTCATCCGATTGGTTAATTACCATTTTTCTGTTTTGGCAGCAAAAAGGTCCAAGTAATGCCGTTGCAGCTGAATTGTCTTTATATGACTCCAAAGTGTAATTTTTGTGTCTTCTCAGCCCCTGTTTATGTTTAACTTAAAAACTACAACCAACCTTCTAGCTCACAGACCCTAAGCCTTACATTAAAATCTGTAAAAACTGGTAATCCTGCCCTGTTTTCGTTCTCCCAGGGCTCAGAGAGCTTGACCATGTCTGAACAGATGGGACAGTTTGAATGAGAACAGCATGCATCTCCAGAGGTTCTCTGCATTTGGGTGGCAGCTTTACATACCAACAGGATGTTTGCCTCCATTTAGCTCGGAAGCACACGAGGCTTACTAAAGAGTGGTCATTCACTCTCCAAGGCTCGAAGGATTATTCAGCCCTCTGAAAATAATTCCACTACTATGTAACACTTTTTAAAATCAGTGCCAACTGTATTTAAAAATAAGTAATGTTGCCAATAGCTGAAGCCTTCAAATATAGAAATGTTCATAACATCAGATATGGTTTGGCTGTGTCTTCATCCAAGTCTCATCTTGTAGTTCCCATAATCCCCACCTGTGGTGGGAGGGACCCAGTGGGAGGTAACTGAATCATGGGGACAGTTTTCTCCATGCTATTATTGTGATAGTAAGTTCTCATGAGATCTGATGGTTTTATAAGGGGCTTGCCCATTCGCTCAGCTCTCATTCTTCTCTTTGCTGCTGCCATGTGAAGAAGAACGTGTTTGCTTTCCCTTCCGCCACGATTGTAAGTTTCCTGAAACCTCCCTAGCCATGCTGAACTGTGAGAGAATTCCTCTTTCCTTTTCAAATTACCCAGTCTCAGGTATGTCTTTATTAGCAGCATGAGAGCGGACTAACACAACACCTTACATTTTAACCACACATTCTTTTGTTTCCACTATGCTATATTTATTGAGAGTCCACTAAGGGCTAGATTCTATGATTAAATAGAGATCAAAAACACTGCGGACACTAGGGGAAAGCAACATTAATTAACTATTAGGTAAGTGGTGAAAATGCAAATGTAATAAAAGCTGCAAAGGAGAGAGAGTTACTTGAAGTTGTGAGTCCCTTCTATAAAGGAATTTGACCTGGTCAAGTAGGCCTTGAAATTAGAGTAAGTTGATCTGAAGGATAAGTAGGAGTTGACAAGACAGTGAGGGGAAAGAAGAGCATTCAAGGAAGAGGAAACAGCATGTGCAAAGGCCCTATCATGTGAGGGAGTATGTTGAGCACAAAGAATGGGACACAGTTTGTGAAAAGGCCACCTTGCCTAGAAAACAAGAGTGAGCAGGGTGAAGGATGAGACCAAAGAGAAGACAGAGGCCAGGTCTTGTAGGTCATGTTAAGGGGTAGGAGACAGGAAAGAATAAGAATATCTTTATGGGTCATGTTGAATTATTTTCAGGAGGTGACAATAACTTATTTTTTGTAAAGATCACTGTGGCCGAAACTGTGGAAAACAGAGTGGATGGGGCAAACGTGGATCTGGGTAGACGAGTGAGGGGGCTACCGTGTGCAGCAGCCTGAGCGGCAGCGGGTGGTGACAGGGGCACATGGTGGGTTTTTGGTGTAGCCCAATGCAGGATGGACATATGTGTTGCCTCACTCTTTATTTGCAGACACCCTTTCTCTACCTTCCACTCTGCTGCCTGAATAGTCCTCGCAAAGTGCAGTTTTGAATCTGTCATTTTCCTGTTTACATCCCTTTGCCATGTCCCCACAGCAAGAGGCTCAGTTTATGCTGACACTCAGGACTGACAACCAGAGCCCAACCTACTTTGGAGGTTGCTTTTCTACTTCCTATCTGTGCAGAGCCCCACTCTGTCCAAAGTGGTTTACTTACCTTCCTGCTGTTGTTTATGTCCTTCAATCCAGTTGGGGATACGTTGGCCTCCTGCTGTCCTGCCCTAACACTTTTGAAAAGGCCTGAATTTATCTCCCACCTCTGTCCTCCTTGTCTAAATCCTGCCCATCCTTTCCCTCCAGCTTAAAACCCTTCCATTAAGAATTCTCAGGCCACTGCAGTCCAATACAGATCTCTCAAATTCTACCACATGCATTTTCTGTTATTTGGCAATTAATCATGCCTTGTTTTGCTATACCAAAATGTTAATTGATAATAGTAACTTTTTTAGTTTTTCACATGTGTGTTTTCTCTTTCAATCTAATTCATAGGGAACTGGTGGCAAGCGCCATATTGTATATTTTTCTGTGCCTTTCTTAGCACCTGCACCATGCTATATACATAGTTAGGTCTTCAGTGACAAAGTATTGCTTAAAATTTGCTCTGAGATGTGTTTTATCTTTGCCCAGGTCATCAAGGAAAGGTTTCGGAGGACTGCACATAATCTGCTTACTCAGACTTGCAAAATTCATGGAGTAACATATATTATCTGGCAAAACTGCTGTAGTAATTTTTAACCAGAATCTCCACTGGTATGTCTGGATTTGCCAAAGAAAAAAGAGATTTCAGAGTGACAAGAGCAAAAAACCTGGATTCAAATCCTTATGTTCAAAGAGATCTTGATCTAGTTCTTCATTTCTCTAAGATTCTGTGTCCTCATCTGAAAAATGGGGGTAGTTGTACCTATCTAGAAGACCGTATATAAAGATACGATACAAATTTGAGTGAGCACCTGGCAAGCCATCTGGTCACTGGTATTCAAGGAAAGTGAGTATTTTCTCCTCAAGTCTTCACATTACCTATACTCTAAGGCACATGCACTCATGCATGCATTTTCACACTCATTCACACACACGCACACACACACAAAACTTCTTTTAATCCATCCTTTAGTCCCATATTGTGACTGAATTGACTTGACTTCTCAAATCCATTATCTTTTTTCTTTTTGTCTCTCTTTTCTTCTTTCTCCCTCTTCTTATTTTGATGAACACCTAACAATAAGATGTTGGATATTACCATTGAAAAAAATATATACCCACTATTGACAATCCTTTCAATATACCAGTGACATTACTGAATGTAAACAGGAAGGGTAAGAACTTCTACCAAATTCCCTTCCTATTGTTCAATAAGCAAACATTTCTGTCCTGATCCATTAATCCCCCTATTGTATTCTCTTTCAAACAGTCTGACTGAGATTAAAAATCAAGAGAAAAAAATAGTTGAGAGATTAGGAGATACGGACAATTCAAGCTCACAAAAAGTCTCTGAATGCCTAAGAAACAGGAAAAGTTGGCCTTTCTCATTAAAATCTATTTGAATCAGCACAATATCTGAAGGCATTACGTAATGTTTACATGTAGGCTTTGTATATTTGAGATGTGGTAAGATAGTCAAAACAAGATTGCCCTCAACTGATATTAGCTTCTCTAAATGTCTCAACAATGACTATTCCCTTAAGAACTGCAGGTATGCAGGGCATTCAACATGTATCAGGAGCTGTAAGAAACAGACGAATGCCAGCCTATTCCAACCCTCAGTATCTATTAATCACTTTTTAGACGGGCACTATTTTATGTCACATGAAGACAAGTGAGCACTGCTGTTGGCTCTTTACCAAGACTATAGAACAAAGTCCACTTTGGCAGCTTTCTGCCTTAATTTATTTTTAATAATGCATACTAATTTCTATGTATCACTGGTAGTCAGCTATAAATCTTTCTCATTAAAAATAATTCCCCTATATAGAAGTACAGGGATGAAATAAGTGGTATTTCCAATTCAAAGAGGTTTTTTTTTTTTTTTTTAAACTGATTTGTATGACTCTAACCTGAGGCCATATTAAAAAATAAAACCCTCAAAATTTTAGCAAAATTGACCCAACCTTGAAAAAATATATGTGAAGTTGCCTGAATCTATTTGAATCTTTCATTATTAGGTTGTTTTAAAGAGTTCTCTAGTTTCATTAAACCTCTGACATGAAAAAGTGAATGTTCTATACAGATGGAAGAGGTCTGGTCAGCACTTAAGAAGCTGACTAAAAGGGGTTTAGCTAGCTCTAAAGTGATTCCTATTAGAATGAAAAATAAACAGACTAAGTGCCAAACTCAAAACTATTCTCTTACAGAGATAAACTGTAAGTGCTTTAAAGAAAGTGAAAACAGCTCTCTGGGGAATGCTTGGGATTTGGGCAAAAGAACAATGCAACTGTTTCGGTAAGTCAATTGGAAATACTGGGGCTAGGGATGGGGGATTTGGAAGAGTTATAAAAATGGGAAAAAGAGTTGCCAGAGGGTGAAGTTGAAGCTTTGGCTCCCATTTAGGTTTACTTCACTGATCCTGTAGACAAACATCACGTCAGTTTTGCAAAGGAAACAAGTAAACCTCATGATAAATGTGGACTAAATATGTAACACAGAGGCTAATTATATTTTTAAAGCCTTTGACAACATATAAACTATCAGCTGGTCTTTAGGATTAATGACACTTCAGTGCTTCAAGAAAAATGGGTTTCTTAAACATGACTAATAATTTCTACACCCTAAACATGACTAATAATTTCTACACCCTGCCTTTGGAAAGCCTATATGATACAATGATTAACTTGGGCTTTTCTAATTTCTTCAACAATGCTAAAAATGATTCCTGAAAAAGTACAGATCAAAAGTGGATACATGATTTATTCCTCTTTTCCTTCAATATGAAAAAGCTGAAATTGACTTCAAATGGATTCTCCGGGAGTGATAACTATGCACTAATAAGAGATTCCAGTAAATCGAAGATGGCTATCTATTTTGAACAAAAATCTAGGAAGAAAACTCACGACCCACTCCAGAGCAATCTGAGCAACTTTTTCAATCCTTAGAGCACAAACAAGTCCAAGCCTGAATTTTCGACCTGGCGCTACACTTGCATATAATTTAGGAAAAAATTAAAATGACTGCGTGTTCTCTCAATTTTAACTCCAATGCACCTGATAGAAAAATGTCTCCATTTGGGAGATACCAGTATGGAATCCCTCAGACAGAGGGCAGAAGCTGATTAGCAGGAGAATGAGATTCCTCAGGAGAAGAGTCCGTGAGGCTCCACTTTTATCAATGATTGTACACTTACATGTGGATGCGGAAAGTGGATTATCAATTGGGAGAAACACTGACCCAATACAGCTGCATGTGTTTTTTTCAGAAAGATTTAAAAATACTGGCAGTAAGAATTAACGAGTGAGTAGGCAAAGGAAGTAAAAATAAAACTCAGTAATATAAAATGATAGTAAGTTACATGATATGGGGAAAAAACAGAACACAATATGGCAATGAGGAAGAAGTATACAAAAGAGGTAGAAACAAGGGCCAAACCCAGGATGTTAAACAAATCTTGCATTTTTGCATCATCTTAAAAGATCTTTTAACCTCTAAATTTTCCCCAAAGGGAGACACAGTCAATAACATGTAAAAATCTGAAACCTGAGCTACTCTTCTGTGAGTATTTATTGAAGTGATAATTATTTGAGGAATCCTACATTGTGGTAACAAACTCCATGCTTATAGCTTTTCCGTACTATACAAGATGAAACTATAAACCAAATGTTTACTGCACCCATACTATGAATTTAATTTTTTAAAAAGCTACGTCAAAAAACTTCATTTTTTGTAAATTCATTTGAAGGGTCTTATTCAATATTTTTGTGCCTGTTACCAAGCCAAGACTGAGCAAATAAATGGGAGTATGTCTTCATATAGGCAGAACTTTACCACTCACACAAAGTACATCCTGTGTTTCCCTATTATGATGTCCCTTTTGTCAAGTAAATACAACTGAAACATCTGCTTTGGCCACTCAAGTTCTCCTTACTTACTTTCTCATTCTCAGGGGTATTCAAGTTAGTTTACCACATCAAGTTGTGAATTATTCTCTGACTGCTGCTGTCGCTGGATTTATTCTATACCAAGTTGCTTTTATATTGATTCAATATCACTCATCTGAGTAAAAAGCTGTTTCTGTAATCCCATTATTTTGGGAAGCCAAGACAGGCAGATCATGAGGTAAGATTGAAACCATCCTGGCCAACATGGTGAAACCCCTTCTTTACTAAAAATACCAAAACAAACAAACAAACAAAAAAAAAAACCAACAAAACAATTAGCTGGGCCTGGTGGTGCGTGCGCCTGTAATCCCAGCTACTCAGGAGGCCGAGGCAAGAGAATCACTGGAACCCAGGAGGCAGACGTTGCAGTGAACTAAGATCACACCACTGTATTCCAGTCTGCAAGATAGAGCAAGATTCTGTCTCAAAAAACAAAATATGTTCATAAACATGAAATTAATATTCTTATTTAAAAGACGCATTGATGAACATGTGGAATTGTTACATTTATCCAACTTCTATTTCAGAAAGAGGGATGTTCGATGAGTGCATTTTCCGGGAAACCCAGTTTTACAAATGAAGAATAAAAACTTCTAATTGTCAGAATAAATTTAAAATGACCTAATCCTAAAAGATACTACACTTGTTTCTGTTTCAACACTCAGAACGTAATGTATGTAAGTTAACCTTCACTTAAGAAGTGATTCAACATGGTATCATGGTATGATTTTTTCAGTTTTATGGCTACTTTGGTATCCAAAGGTCAGCTGTCATCTCTCGCTACAGCCAGTCACGCTTTATGAGCAATATGCCTTTTTTATATTTATTGCTTCTAATTCGTGATGGGTTCAGAAATTTGATGCCAGCCCTAGTACATTTGAATCTAATTACATATATGTTGGATCAGCATATATACTGGATACAGAAGTTTGAAGCAGCCTCTACTATTTGCTTTTATACACCCAGACAAACACTCTCTTTACCTTATGTGAGTGCATGAGAATGTGTGTGATTGTATATGTGTGTGCATTCTAGAAGCATGTATAGAAGATTTTGCGTAAGCCATAGACTTTGTGCCCCTCTAGATTTCTTTTACAATGAGAATTTCAAAATTTTGATCCATGTCCCTCAAATTAGCCCTTTCACTTAAAGATTTAGAACACAGGAATACATTTTTGACTGAAAAAAATGTATATTTTTTAGTGCTACATAGAAACCATAAAGAAATGTATAAGTATAAAGAGAAATGCTTTGAGGGGCTAAATTTGTTCCTCAGTTAGGATTGACAGAGGCATCTACTTTTGCACATTTCTTTTTCTAATCAAAATCCATGCTAGCAGGAAGTTTTCTCAGTATTTAAAGCTGAAGTCTTTCTTGGCTGTAAAGCAAAGTCAAAGACTGCTCACATCAACCCACATACTAACCAATTATGTACACAAGTCTATATCTCAGACACTACAGATGATCACTAGATAAGAAATGGCTATCAAAAACAGTTGTGCAGAAAAACCCTGAAATAACTTAAAAAACAATGGATATTTCTTTGAAATATACCATTAAGTAGCAGTGTTCTCAGAGGCAATCTCCTAACCAAGCTGCTTCCACGTTCTTATTTATAATAGCAAGTAGAGAGTTGTCAGGAATCAGCAAACTACAGTCCCCAAGTCAAATCTCACTTGACACCTAGTTTTGTAAACAAAGTTTTATTGGAACCCAGACACACCCATATATTTATATTGCCTTTGGCTTCTTTAAACTATATTGACAGAGTTGAGCGTTTATAAGTTCAAACCATACAGCTCGAAAAGCTGAACATACTTACTATCTGGCCCTTTAAAGTAAAGTTGGTCTACCGTGGTATACATTATAATAAAAGGTTATCAGGAAGATCAAATGTCATAATGAACAGAAAAGAGATGGAAATGCTATTACTAATGTTAACAGTGCTTACCAAGTTTTAGATATTGTGTCTGTTGCACACCCTTATATTATCCTTAGAACAATCCTGTGAGTTAGTCACTGTTATTGTGTCTCTTTTACAGATGAGAGAACTGAAACAAAGAGCTCTGCGTTTCCTAAGCACATCTAGCTTGTTTGATGAAAAGGCCAGGTTTAAACCAAGGTTTCCAAATCTAGGGAATTCCTAAGCACTAAGCTATATTGCCTGTATGTATCTGGAAAGCTCTAACTATTATGAGTATTTTCTATTAATCCACATATTATGAGTATTACTTTAATGTGGAATTTAAAATAATGTATAATTAAATATTTGCTCTAGTGTGAACTTCTAAAATAAAGTGACAGGAAGTTAATTTTTCACTTCTTCTTTGGGCCCAGGATTTGTTTGAACAAATAGTTGTGATGGCCACCTTCCCCATCACATTTATATGTTTGTGATTTTTTTTATAAGGTTCCGGTCAAAAATAAAAATGAGCTTGCTGAGTCTGAACAAGAGATTCCCAGAAGTAGGTGGCTGGGAAATTCACCCCGATATTTATGCCTGTGGTGGGTGAGCCTCATAGAGAAAGCAAACTCTGCAGCACTGGGAGGTCTCACACTGAGAGCTACAATCAAAACTGGAAATCAAGACAGCAATGGATTTTGTTCTCTAAGGAGGCAGGACAGAGCATAAATGTTCTCTGCTTATGGAAACACAGAACTCGCCTTTTTACCTTTGGAAAGAAAACTGAGGCTCTTCTATGAAAATGTTAAGATGTAATATTTATGCAAAAAAATAAAGGAGTCTATTCAAATTGGCTCATATGTAGAATCAGCATGACTTCACACATTGCTGGATCCCACTGCTGTGAGTTGTCTCGACGGAACGCTGGCTCTGTGTCTTTTGCCCTCAGCGCTCCTCCGCGAAGCCTCTGGACACAGAAAAGGTCAGGAAGCCCATTCCACTCAGCCACCATCCCAGCCTTTTAGGAGATCACTGGAATTATGCTCAATTCTACAAAGTTACACATTTCAAACAGAGAGGAGTAAACAATTTTATAAAATTGGGATCCTGTTCTTTCAACTCTGACAACCCCATTCAACCTGATCATTAAGGAGAAAAGGGAGGCTAAGAAGGGAAGTGGAAAAGGAAGCAAGGAGAATTAGCGCCTTGGATCTAAATTTGAGCTCCTAGAATTGTGCATCCTATTTTATGGACTCCATATGCAGGATATTATTTATTTATTCACCATATTTCAGGCAAACAACTTTTCCACAGCAGTATCAAATAAGTTAAAATTAGAATGAGGGCTGAACTGAAAGAACCTTTTGGCAATTGTGCCCTTTGGTCTCGGCGTTTGCTTGCTTTCTGCCAACAAGCAGAGATAATCTGTGATGAACCCTGGAAACGGCTGGAGGGACAGTGATAAAGTCAATTCAGGAAGAATAAATCTGAGCAAAAGGAGAAGCCTGTCTGCCCAGCTGGGCTATTTGCAGTTTGAAAAAACTGAATCTGGAAATTCAGCTTTTGGGGAAGTATTTTACAAAATCAGTACTCACTAGACAGGTTCAAATGATAAATAGAATGTTTCACTGTTGGAGGGGAAAAAAGTTTCCTCAGCTTTTAAACTCATGAAATATGTAATAATACCCTCAGCTACTGAAATCTCTGAAGTCAGAGATTTCACAGGGGCTGGTCCTCATCTCACAGAGTGTGAAGAACGGAGCCAAAGCATCATGTTCTGGGAAAACAGTCACTGATTTGCTGGACAAAATCACAAACTCTCAGTTTCACTCACTTGAATTCTTCTATCAATTTTTTTTTTTTTTTTTTTTTGAGATGGAGTCTTACTCTGTCATCAGGCTTAAGTGCAGTGGCACAATCTTGGCTCACTGCAACCCTGCCTCCTGGGTTCAAGTGATTCTCCTGCCTCAGTTTCCCAAGTAGCTGAGACTACAGGCGAACACCAGCACGCCCAACTAATTTTTGAATTTTTAGTAGAGACGAGGTTTCACCACGTTGGCCAGGATAGTCTCGATCTCTTGACCTCATAATCCACTCACCTCAGCCTCCCAAAGTGCTGAGATTACAGGCATAAGCCACCATGCTGGGCCTCTTCTACCAATTTTTAAGCATATGCAATACTAATCACAATAAAAGAGATTTTTTAAAAAATCACAATATTTAAAATATTTTATTTCAATCAGGCTTATTCTGTACAAGATAAGAAAAAGAGAGAGAGAGAAAGAGAAGGAAAGAAAATCTAGACTCTATCTCATAGTACAGAACAGTGGCAAAGGTATTTGAAGCAGAACATTTAGAATCATTAATGCTTGAGTTTGTTTATCTTTAACTTCATAAAATACTGACAATAACTTGAAAACCAAGCTATGAATGAATTTAGAATTAAAGGCCTTATTAGATAAAAGTAAGAAATTATAAGTGCTACTTCCCAACACATTTTTATTCCCAATTACTTCTGCCAGTTTGGTCGAAAGATTCTGAAAATGTGACCAAAGAGAGTATGTCTTAATATTACCCCCATAAAATAGATGGCGCAGTCTGTAACCTTCTGATTTTCAGGCCCTCAGGAGGTCACCAAGGACCACAAACCTAATGCGAAGTTAATTAAAAGGCAAAAAAATCTAAGGAGATGAGATGGCTGGCATCCACAGAATCAGTCCTGGGGATGTGGACTTACTAAGACTAACTTATTCATTCGGTGACAGTACACTACATAGGTACATTCTGCATTCATTCCATGCTAGGCGTGGAGGGGCATTATATTTTCTTTAATAAAAATAAAATTTTTAAAAGAATTCTTGGCTCCTGGCAGTTCATATTATGCTTGGGGAGGGGAAGGGACATAAAAGGTAAGAACATGAATGTGGGTGGGAGGGAGGGAGAGGTGTAGATCAAAGGATACAAAGTAACAGACATGTAGAATAACCAAGCCTAGGGATCTAAGGTGCAACATGAGGAGGATGGTTAATAAAGTGCTGTGGCATGTGGGATTTTTTTGCTATATAAGTAGATATAATTGCTCTTGTCACACACACACAAAATGGGAAACTATAAGATGATGAATCTGAGGAGAGATCCAAGATGGCCGATTAGGAGCAGCTGAGGATTGCAGCTCCCAGTGAAAGCGTGGAGGCTGAGTGGACACCACATTCCCAGACGGATTTTTATTGCCCACAGACCAGGAGATTCCCAGGGGGAGGAGCCCCACGGGTCGCCAGCGCACCTGGTTTGGTCGGCGCGGCTGGTTTGGCCGGTGCAGCTGTTTACACCGGCTCCGCTGTTTTCGCCGGCTCCGCTGTTTTCGCCTGCGCGGCCGTTTTCGCCGCCGCTGTTTGGAGCGGCGCCCCAGCGCAGCGGTTCCCGATACAAAAGATGTGGGTCCGGGTGCCGTTTTAGCAGGCAATTGGAGCTCCGGGAAGGCACCGCCGCCCATTCATTTGATTAAAAAAGGGGACTGAAACAGACAGCCAGGCCAGGAGATTTCC
>PVKV010034378.1:0-17744 GCA_004027835.1 Alouatta palliata | reverse complement strand
CAACCATTGTGGAAGACAGTGTGGCGATTCCTCAAGGACCTAGAAATAGAAATTCCATTTGACCCAGCAATCCCATTACTGGGTATATATCCAAAGGATTATAAATCGTTCTACTATAAGGACACATGCACACGAATGTTCATTGCAGCACAGTTTACAATAGCAAAGACCTGGAACCAACCCAAATGCCCATCGATGACAGACTGGACAGCGAAAATGTGGCACATATACACCATGGAATATTATGCAGCCGTCAAAAACGATGAGTTTGCATCATTTGTAGGGACATGGATGAACCTGGAAACCATCATTCTCAGCAAACTGACACAAGAACAGAAAACCAAACACCGCATATTCTCACTCATAGACGGGTGTTGAACAATGAGAACACATGGACACAGGGAGGGGAGCATCTCACACGGGGGTCATTTGGGGGGGAAAAGGGGAGGGACAGCAGGGGTTGGGGAGTTGGGGAGGGATAGCATGGGGAGAAATAGCAGATATAGGTGATGGGGAGGAAGGCAGCAAATCACACTGCCATGTGTGTACCTATGTAACAATCTTGCATGTTCTTCACATGTACCCCCAAACCGAAAATGCAATAAAAAGTGTATATTAAAAAAAAAAAAACAGAGATGGTAAAGCTGCTAACATCAAACTATTGGTGGGGAGGTGGCGCTGCCATTTTTGTGTATTCAACAGCTTATGTATCTAATTTCAAGTCATTGCATGAAGGTAGTTGACATATATCACACTGAATAGAAGTAGGGGTTATAAAAAATCAAACAGGGAAAGCAAGAATATCTGTATTGGGATGTGAAATAACAGACCAGTATATCCATCTCTTCAGGGAACCAAGTCTTCATCTATTTGTAAACTATGTGTCCTGTTACCTTACATCTGTCCCCTATGAAATAAACATGAACTACAAGTCACCTTCCATTATCTGAGCCTTCTGAGCCCTCCAAGTCTCTAGGAACTTCCAAACTTCCCTACATTTTCTTGTCTTCTGAACCCTCCAAACTGTTCCAACCTCTGCCTGTTACCCAATTCCAAAGTTGCTTCCACATTTTTGGGTATCTTTACAGCGGCACCCCACTCCAGGTACCAATTTACTGCATTAGTCCGTTCTCATGCTGCTAATAAAGATATACTCAAGAATGGGTAATTTATAAAGGAAAAGGGTTTAACTGACTCACAGTTTGGCATGGCTCAGGAGGCCTCAGGAAACTTACAATCATGGCAAAAGGGAAAGCAAACATCCTTCTTCACTTGGTGGCAGAAAGGAAAAGTATGAGCAAAAGGAGGAAAAGCCACTTATAAAACCATCAGATCTCATGAGAACTAACTCATTATCACAAGAATAGCAGCAGGGGGTAATTTCCCCCATGATTCAATTACCTCTTAAGAGATCCCCGCCATGACACGAGATCCCTCCCATGACACGTGGGGATTATGGGAACAATTCAAGATGAGATTTGGGTGGGAACATAGCTAAACTATATCAACAATCAAAACAAGAACAGCTTAAAGATGAACCCTGAATAGGTCCCTTATTTCTATCACATTAAGTTCATATTTTGCTGCTGGCCTTGTCTACATATCTAGCACAGTGTCACATTAAGGATATGCACTTTGAAATCAGAAAACCTAACTATGAAACTTGGCTTCACAACTTACCAGTTGTATTAGCCCAGGCAAATTTGTCTGTCTCTGTCTCCTGTTTCTTTCTCTCTCTTTCCCTCTCTCCCCTACACCCTTTTGTCTCTATATTAAAGCAATTATATCATGTTTTATGTAATAATGTGATTACATATATATTAATTATCCATAGTCAAAATTCTATGTCCCCTTACTCTATTTTTCCCCATTACTTACGTGTGTCTCCCTAGCACATTAGAGTCTTTCAATATAAATGAATTAAGGAACTATTCTAAAGGTACAAACCAATTGAAAACCACAAAAAAAGAAGAAAAAAGGTGGTATAAACAGTAGAAACGCATAATTTTCATTATTTACTATATATGGCTATGCTCCTGGAAAACAAACACCTGAAAAACAGGCAGAAACAATTTTTTTAATCCTTCAATAACATATTAGAATATGTCAAATTAAACTGTGTACCTAATAATAAGCTTTAAAACGCATAGGCTCCATACATAAAGTTTAAATTTGCTTTTTAAATCTTTAAAAATAATAATTATTAAATTATTTCAACATTAAACTATATTTTATTTAAATATTAAATATTTAACTTAATATTATTAAATTATCATTTTAAATAGAATCTATTTGGTTGTTAGTTTTCATGTTAAATAGCTGTTTGATACTGCAAAGAATTATTTCATTGTAATGACATTTGTCAAGATGCTTCTGGAAAACCATGATTAGAGTCACAAAGATGTTAAACATGTACAAGAGAGAAATAAAGAAGACTAAACAAAAATTAAGTAAGTATTCTGAGAGCTAAAAGACTTGAAATAAAAGACACTTCCTCCTGAATATGTTAAGTGTCTTATCAATTAATGCCTGATCTAATGCAATTCCAATCAAAACGCCAACTGAATTCTTTTTGGACAAGAAAAAATTCATCTGAAAAAATAAACATGAAGGAACAGTTTTCTAATAGATATTACTCTGAAATAAGTAGGTCTTAGTTAGAATTTATACATCTGGAATAATTCTCATCTTTTTGAGTCTTTATCCTGGATCATGACGTTAAATGTCCTATGGCTAGAAATAAGAAAAAGGGATAAGAGACATCCAAATTGGAAAGGAAGAAGTAAAATTATATTTGTTGGAAGATGACATTATGTTCCATATAGAAAGTTCTAAAGATTCCATCAAAAAAACCTGTTAGAACTAATAAATTCAGCAAAGTTGCAGGATACAAAAATCAACTGCATTATATATACTAACAGCAATCTGAAAACAAAATTAAGAAAATAATCCCAATTACTACAACATCAAAAAGAATACCTAGTAATAAACTTAACCAAGGAGGAGAAAGACTTGTACTCTGAAAATGCCAAAACATTCAATTAGAAAATAAATGGAAAGACATGCTATATTTATAGACTGAAAGAGCACTGTTAAAGTGTTCATACTACCCAACATAATCAACAAATTTAATGTAATCTGGAAAACAAACAGCAACTTTTTTCTTTCAGAAGTAGAAAAAACAATCCTAAAGTTTATATAGAACCACAAAGAACCCCAAGTAGCCTAAACAATCTTGAGGAAAAAAAAGAATAAAGCTGGAGGCCTCACATTTCCTGGTTTCAAAACATATTACAGAGCTACAGTAGTCAAACAATATGGCACTAGCCTAAAGACAGATGTATAGACCAACAGAATAGAGAAAAGAAAGCCTAAAATAAACATATGCATATATGGTCAAATCCTCTTTTACAGGGGTGCCAAGACTATGCAATGGAGTAAACAGTCTTCAACAAAGGTTCTGGGGAAAACTGAATGTCCAAATGCAAAAGAATGAAATTGGATGCTATCACACATATACAAAAAAAAAAAAAAAAAGAAGAAAAATCAGCTTTAATTAAATAATTGAATATTAATTAAATACCTAAATGCAAGGCCTGAAACTATAAAACTCTTATAGGAAAACACAGGGCAAAACATTTATAATATTGGTCTTGGCAATTATTACTTAGATATGACATTAAAAGCACAGGCAACAAAAGCAAAAATAGATGACTGAAATTCCATCAACTAAAAAGCTTCTGTACAGCACAATTAACAGAATGAAAAGACAACCTGTGGAATATAAGAAAATATTTGCAAACCATATATCTGATGAGGGGTTATTAGGCATTCCTACAATGCAAAAGCAAAACAAACAAAGCCCATCAAATAACTGCATTCAAAAATCAGCAAAGGGCCAGGTGCAGTGGCTAGGCAGATGGATCACCTGAGGTCAGGAGTTTGAGACCAGCCTGGCCAACATGGTGAAACCCTATCTCTCCTAAAAATACAAAAATTAGCCAGGTGTGGTGGCACATGTCTGTAATCCCAGGTATGTGGGAGGGTGAGGCAGGAGAAGTGCTTCAACCTGGGAGGCAGAGGTTGCAGTGAGCCAGGATGGTGTCACTGCACTCCAGTCTGGGGGATAGAGCAAGACTCTGTCTCAAAAAAATAATAAAATGTAAGGTGTACATTGGTTTCATCCAGAAAGGCAGGACAACTAGAAGTAGGGGGACATTCAGGTCACAGATGGAGTCAAAGATTTTCTGATTGGCAACTAGTTGAAGGAGTTATTATCTAAAGACCTGGAATCAACAGAAAGGTTTTATCATGCCTCCAGGTAGCAGGCTTCAGAGCTTTTGTCAGACTGAAAAAGTGCCAGATTCAAGTTAATTCTCACCTGGATCAGGAAAAAGACCTGGAAAGGAAAAGGAATTCTCTATAGCATACAGATTTCCCCCACAAGAGACAGCTTTGCAGAACCATTTCAAAATATATCAAAGAAATATATTTGGAATAAAATACTTCAATTTCTTTCAGGGCCTGCTATCTGTCATGTGATGCTATACTAGAATCAGGCTGGAATTTGGTGTCCTTTTTTTTGAGACAGAGTCTCACTCCGTCACCCAGGCTGGAGTGTAGTGGCGCAATCTCAGCTCACTGCAATCTCTGCCTCCCCAGTTCAAGTGATTCTCCTACCTTAGCCTCCTGAATAGCTGGGACTACAGGTGTGTGCCACCACACCTGGCTAATTTTTGTATTTTTAGTAGAGATAGGGTTTCACCAGGCTGGTCTCCAAATCCTGTCCTCCTGATCTGTCTGCCTCAGCCTCCCAGTGTCGGGATTACAGGTGTGAGCCACTGCACCTGGCCTTGGTGTCTTATTGCTATTAAAAGTCTGTTCATCAGTCTTAAGATCTCTGTTTTAATATTAATGCTGGTCAGCTGGGCCTGAATTTGAAAGGGAGGAAGGTATAATGAGGCATGTCCAAGCCTCATTAAGACGGGAACAGAATGGCCTGAACTAGTTTTTCAGGTTAACTTTGGAATACCCTTGGCTGAGGGGTGGGTTCCATCAGTCAGCTGGGGAGCTCAGAATTTTATTTTTGGATCATACCATAACAATTTTTAAAATGTTTTATGCCAAAAGAAAAATTTAAGCTTAGACTATGAAAAATAAACAAGATTTCTCATGCCATTCTGATTTCCATTCCATTTAAAACATACATTTATGTTACACGTAAAAGCATTTTAAAGTTCATTTCAAACTAACTTTTAATTTCATGTGTGGTGCCATTCAAAATACATAATTTCTAAACTCTATTTCATATTGTGGAAAAAAATAAATGAAATCAATGGTATTTCAGTTTTTCATGAAAAGAATCAAACTCTGTAAAATAGTTGAAGATATTTATTCTGAGCCAAATATGAGCGAACAATGGCCCATGACACAGCCCACCTGAGAACATGTGCCCAAGGTGGTTGGGATACTGCCTAGTTTTATACATTTTAGGGAGACCTGAGGCATCAATAAAATACATTTAAGATTTATATTAGTTTGATCTAGAAGGGTGAGACAGCTGGAAGCAGGGTAGTGAGGTGGGTGTGGGAGGTGGCTTCCAGGTAGGAGGTAGAGTTTTTAAATTTTCTGATTGGCAATTGGTTTAAAGAGTTATTATCAACAGAAAGGAATGCCTGGGTTCTGATAAGGGGTTGAGGAGAACAAGGTTTTATCATGCAAATGAAGCCTCCACGTAGCAGGCTTCAGAGAGAATAGATTGTAAATGTTTCTCATCCGGCTTAAGATCTGCACTGATGTTAACATCGGTTACTTTTCCTTGAATTCCAAAAGGGAAGAGGGTATAATGAGGCATGTTCGACCTCCACTTCAATAATGGGAGTTTTTCGGGGTAACTTTGGAATGACTTTGGCCCTGTGGAGGGGTTCACTCAGATGGTTGGAAGGCTTTGGAACTTTTCTTTTTGATTTACACAGTAATCTATGGCTAACATTCCAACTTTTTGTAAGTTGTCAATTATTGTCTCAAACTACTGGAATACCAGGAAATACTGTGAAATACTACATTAAACCATCAGGGTATCATGAAACCCACTGCGTAATCTTTAAAAAGGTAAGAAATTGGTTTAAGTAATTACAATATAAAATTAGAAAAAACTTTCCTAAAACCACAGAAGCAGCACCCAACTTTGAGTTTTTGGAGAAAGAGTAAAGCCCTGATCAGTAACACAGAAATACAAAGGAACTATCTAATAAGTGTATTGATTCCTAGATATTTCAAAACAAATAAAAAAATGATTACAATAGCAATATTCATATTTTTTTCAGAAATGAGAATGAAGAAAATGACCCTTCAAATACTTGGCCCGATAAAAATAACTTACAGCCTACTTATTTGTTTGACTATGTTTTAGTAAGTGTTCTTGATTAATGCTTAAGACAAATATTACTTACATTTACATACATTGTTACTGAATGAACTTTGAATTTGGGTTCCACAAAGTCAAGAAGACATTCCGTTGCTCAAACTGTCCAAACAAAAAAAGAGGCCAGGCACAGTGGCTTGCACCTGTAGTCCCAGCACTTCAGGAGGCTGAGGCAGGTGGACTGCCTCAGCCCAGGAGTTTCAGACTAACCTGGGCAACATGGTGAGACCTCGTCTGTAGAAAAAATTTTAAAATAAGCCAAGTATGGTGGTGTGAGCCTCTAGTCCCAGCTACTTGGGAGCCTTAAATGGGAGGACTGACTGAGCCTGGGCAGTTGAGGCTGCAGTGAGCTGTGGGTGTGCCACTGCACTCCAGGCTGGGTGACAGGGTGAGATTCTGTCTCCAAAAAGGAAAAGAAAAAAAAAAAGAGAGAGAAAGAAACCATGGCCCGGGCTCCCTAAAAAGAGTCCTACTCTAGAGCTGGAAATGGTGTTGGAAGCCTGTAGTCCCAGCTATTTGGGAGACTGAGGTGAGAGTTCGATCCAATCTGGGCAACAGTGAGACCTCTTCTTAAAGACAAAAAGAAAAAACTTCTAACCTAATGCTGTGTCTCCCAACCGTTTTTTCCTAATCCCTCTCCCCATGAAATTTTAATACCACAGGATATTCTGCATATGTTTATGCATTATGCATATATACATATATATCTGTGCTTTATATATAAAAAGAATTAAGATTTTTTTCATCCCAAAGAACCAGTCCTTTCTTATTTTAAAGGAATATTTGAAAAACATTCTCTAGTGCAAATGGATTGTGTTCAGGTAGTTAGGGAAGAAGAGCTTAACTTGAGCTTCCTGACCTATAAACCTGTTGGGTCTCCTTTTCTTAACTGGATCCAGCTCTTTTGAGAGCCAGGTTTACCCAAGTGGTTCTGATGGAAGACCCAAAACAAGGAAGGTACCCATAACTTAGGAGTGAATTTCTAGTGAAAATCCTCTGGAGTATATCCTTCCTACTCTACTAAAAATCATGGCAGCATCCCTACGGTTCCTATATGTAAAGTAACTATTATAGTAGACTCAAAAAATGTTTCTGGAGTAAGGACAGAACAAGGAAAAATAGAGCATGGTATAGATTTTAAAGGAAGTAAAGAATACAATGGGCACTTTTCTTTCTGTTTTTATCATGCCCTCCAACAAGAACAATGACATATTGTTTAAAATAGTTCTAGCTGGGCACTGTGGTTCATATTTGTAATCCCAGCACTTTGGGAGGCCAAGGCATGACGATCACCTCAGGCTGGAGTTTGAGACTAGCCTAGGCAACATAGTGAGACCCAGTCTCTACAAAAAAAAAAAAAAAAAGAACTAAAAAATTAGCTGGTTGTGGTGGTGCATACCTGTTAATCCCAGCTAGTCGTGAGGCTGAGGCAGGAGGATCACTTGAGCCCAGGAGTTCGGGCTGCAGTGAGCTATGATCACATCACTACACTCCCAGCTTGGGAGACAGAGTGAGAGATCCTGTCTCTAAAAGAAAAATAAAATCCCCAAACAGAAAAAAAGTTAAATAAAATAGTTCTAATTTCAGACGCTTTTAGCTCTCAACTTTCTGTTCTCTCACCAGATCTGATTTAAAGATGAAATGTTTTAGTAGCTCCTGATCTATTCTTGAGGTTACATAGGCATAAATTGTAGCTGTATAAAACTCATGAAAATGAGTCCCTAAAATCAAAACAATACGACAAAAACCATTGCTACCGTAAACTCAATTTTGACATATATTGTACCTCTCCCTTATCCCTTGTAACCTATCAATCATGTTTTAAGTCCTGTTCTTCCACCTAAAATCTCATGTAGTCACCCCTTCCTTCCCTTTGCATGCAACTCAAATATGGCTGTCACAACAGTAAAAGGTCTTCTTACCAGTAGGGTCTCTCTCAAATCTGCCTGTGCACAGTGAACCTTCCTATAGTTAGACCATGTTACTAACCTGCAAAAACAAATGAACAAAAACAACAAAATCCTACTATCTATGGGGTAAAATCTAAACCTTTGGGCTGTTTTTTTTTTTTTTGAGATGGAGTTTCACTCTGTTACCCAGCCTGGAGTGCAGTGGCGTGATCCTGGCTCACTGCAACCTTTGTCTCCCAGGTTCAAGTGATTCTCCTGCCCCAGCCTCTCAAGTAGCTGAGAATACAGGCGAGTGCCACCACGTCCGGCTAATTTTTTTGCATTTTTTATCAGAGATGAGGTTTCACCGTGTTGGCCAGGCTGGTCTTGAACTCCTGACCTCAGCTGATCCGCCCGCCTCAGCCTCCCAAAGTGCTGGGATTACAGGTGTGAGCCGCTTTGTCCAGCTGCTTTGGGCTAGTATTTAAGGCTCTCCATAAACTATCATCAGTTTACCACTTCTTATTTCCCACTGTGCCCACAAAGTGCATACTGCTTGCTCTAGATAAATGAAACTACAATTTCCCAAACAGGCCTAGTACTTTGAAACCACCTTTGCTTTTATACTAGCCACATGTGGAATACCCTCCATTCTCTTATTCTACTAGCAAAATCCTAGCCAGTCTTAAAGGCTCATCTGAAGTTTTACTTCCTTAACCATCCCAAGGGAAATCAAACTCACAGCTTCTATGGAACCCCCCAAGTAAGTTAGGCTATATCAGCCACTCTACACTGTTTGTGTCCTTTCACATAGCATTCTACCTAGATATTATCAGCCCAGAGTATTTCAGAGTAAACAGTCAAAGTGACTCAGGAATTAAGTCTTTCTAGTCACAGCCATCACTGTTCCTTATTGCCAGCACCACCACCCACATACACACACACACACTCTGCTCAATGGGTGATTCTCCGTAGTTAGACTGCTACTTACATAAACACTCCAGTTTTCATACTGGATAACAAGTTCCTTGAAGATAGGAACCACGTCTCTGTATCTTCTGTCTAACTAAATTAAGTGCTAAATAAACATCCTTCAAGCCAAATCACTGGTCATATATAGAGGACTGAGAATAAGAAATATATTGCAGATAAACAGAATAAAAAGTCCTTTGTCAGAAGCTTTTTTATTTTGGAGCATCATTACCTTTCAACCCAATCTGTCCAGTCAGGCTCAAGTCATAATATGATGCTAACATATTTAAGAGCAGCTAAGCAATCCATGATTAACTTCTGAAGAATAACTGTCATGAGTGATGTAACAGCTGCTCTGTTCGTCATGGCAATAAACACAAGGCAGCGCCGAACAAGCACACGGTGGCAAGGGATCCACAAAAGCACTCAAGGGAGACGGGAAAAGGTACCAGATAAACAGTATCCCCAATGTTTCGCCACTCTATGATGAAAGATAAGGAGGCAGAAAGCACCTCTATTCCCTCTCAGGAAAGAAAGAACTAATGCAAAGGCTGACAGAAGAGGAGATTCCATAACATTTAACTTTGGAAGTTCAAGAAAAAATAGTGGAATAAGGTCTTACTGGTACTTTTTCACACTTCTTAAATTTGGTTCTACAATTTAATGTATGTTGCTCTCACGGAAACAAAGCATAATACCCCATTTTCTCACTACAAGTTTCTCTGTTTATCAATCTCAGTAGTTTTCATTGTGTTGGAAAAGGAATGAGTTCCCCATTTAGAAGAGTTTTTCCTATGAGTTGCTATCTAATGAATCACTGTTATCTATCTGCATTTGTCATACTATAATAACTACTGCTGCAAATAATATCACAAATGAGTATAACTTTTAAATTCTGACTTTAACTCACAAAAAGAAAAAAGATTACAGAACTATAACATATTTATAACACCTTATCAGAACTTAAAAAAGTATATACATAAGTTCTATTCTACTAGCAAGCTCTGCCACAGCACTCATGTTTATCCATTTTTAATTTTTGTCCCCAAATACATCTCAAGAGTTGGCAGTGTTCTAGCCTGATCAGCCACAGACCACAGGAACAAATCTGTAATCTGACAAATTCAGGACTACTGACCCACTGCAATGAGAAAAACGACACACCAGATAAATCTTGGGGCAACTCACCAAAGGAAAAGACAGTTTTTGTAATATTTTGAATGAAATGGAATTGAGGTGAGATTTAAATGAAGCGGTGTTTTGATAGGCTTAGAGCAAAGGAGAGCTGTATGTAAAGGGGCACACTTCAGGATTGGATTGCAAAGCGAACCCAAGGTTCTTTTTCCTTTTGAGCAACAAAGTTATGATGGATGTCAACACTAAGTCTCTTAGCTGAAGCTCTGCTATCTGGAGTGTAAATCAAGAATGCTTCTCTATGTCAAAGTGACTTAGATTCTCCAGGAAAGAGTGAAATGTTTTATTCTTGCTGATACAGGTTGAATTTTCCTAATTCAAAAATCTGATATACACAATGCTCCAAAATCCAAAATTTTTTGAGCACTGACATGATGCTCAAAGGAAATGCTCATGGAGGATTTCTGATTTTGGATTTTGAGATAAAAGATGCACAACTAGTCAGCATAATGCAAAACTGTACATGTAGTGTCTAATGTCCAATTTTGCATTATATTGACTGGTATACTAATAAGTCAGTATAATTCTAATATCTGAAAAAAATCAAAAATCCAAAATACTTCTGATTCCAAGCATTTCAGATAAGACATACTGAACCTCTATAATTATACACAGCCAAGTTTCTGATAGTCTATCATTTTCAAGAACACAGTTTTTAAATAAGCAGGCTGTAGTCACTAAAAGATAGGATTTGCTAAGACACTTCACAGATGCATCATTCTTGGGAGAAATAGTTTTCTTGTAAGTTTGGGGCTTTATCTGTATCTGCTATTCCAACCTGATAAATAGCCAGGCATAATTTGACTTTTTCAGCTAGTCACTTGAAATTACTGTAACTTAAGATTCCTTTTACATTTTATGTCAGAGTGTGAAGAACAGCTTGCTAATTATACTAATTCATTCTCATCCTCAGAAAGGAGTTTATTTGCTGGTTTATCTTTTGGTTTATTACACACCAATTTCTCCCAAGATGTCCAATTCAGGCATATACACTGGGTTTGAAGAAATATTTATATCTCAGCCCCAATAAATTTCATTTACTCATTTAATGTTCATAAAAATCACTTAGCAGAAACAAACACAAACACACACACAACTGAATGAAAGCCGTCCCTCCGCCCACCACGCTGAACCTAATAGTTTCCATATCACCACCATCCCTGGTGGAAGAAGGTAGGCTCTAGAGTTAGACTGACAGTTTAAATCCCAGCTCTACACTAATTATGGCAAATTTGGGCAAAGTAAACTTTCAGTAATTCAGTTTAACTGTAAAAAAAAATAGGGATAATAACATAAGGATAAAACAAGTCAACACATGTAAAGCACTGAGAACAGTGCCTGCTACAAATTAAGTTTGAATAAATGTTAGCTATTTATTAGCAATGTCATGGTTTAAACTAACCCATCTTTAAGCTGTCTTTTCTTTCTCTTTTTTTTTTTTTTTTTTTGAGACAGAGTCAGTCTGTCACCCAGGCTGGAGTGTACTGGTATGATCTTGGCTCACTGCAACCTCTGCCTCCTGGGTTCAAGTGATTCTCCTGCCTCAGCCTCCTGAGTAGCTGGGAATACAGGCATGTGCCACCACGCCTGGCTAATTTTTGTATCTTTAGTAGAGATGGGGTTTTGCCATGTTGGCCAGGCTGGTCTTGAACTCCTGACCTCAGATGATTCATCTACCTCAGCCTTCCAAAGTGCTGGGATTAGAGGCGTGAGCCACTATACTCAGCTAAGCTAAATTTTCTCTTAGTCTCCCTAGATTCTCCATTAATTTGATTGATCCAGTAAATACTGAGTGTCTACTGGGTGCCAGACAGTACAGCAGGCACTAGGAATCTTATGGTAAAAAAAAAAAAAAAAAAAGGATATAAAGTTTATCCTCAAAGAAATGACAGTCTAATGAAGACTTCAATACCATCACATTCTTACTAACAATTCTTTCCATTTTTTCTAACGCTAAAAATATGCCTATGTTACGAAGAAAAGAAGCCAAGCTTCTCAAAAAATCATTATTGATCGGGTACAGTGGCTCATGTCTGTAATCCCAGCACTTTGGAAGGCAGAGGCGGGCGGATCATGAGGTCAAGAGATCAAGATCATCCTGGCCAATATAGTAAAACCCAGTCTCTACTAAAAATGCAAAAATTAGTCAGGTGTGGTGGTATGCACTTGTAGTCCCAGCTACTCGACAGGCTAAGGCAGGAGAATCGCTTGAACCTGGGAGGCGGAGATTGCAGTGAGCTGAGATCACACCACTGCACTCCAGCCTGGCGACAGAGTGAGACTCCATCTCAAAAAAAAAAAAAAAAAAAAAAAATCATTATCAATAGACAGTGATCTCTTTTGGAACAAAGATCATGTTTTGCTGCTGCTAGCTCTAATGCCTAACTAGGAAGGTTCTTAACAACATAATACTCAATAAGTATCTGTGAAATGTTCCTAATTCTTGTTTCTGTATTTTATATTATTCCACAATGAACTTTACTACTGACATATTTAATGTATATTTCTCCCTGCCTGCCTCTACCCACACACACACAGAGCAAAAACACTAGTATTAAACCAACAGCGTAACTTACAACTTCGGTGACCAACCTTCCCTGCTTGCCCAGTAATTAAGGATTTCCTGGGATGTAGCACTTTCAGTACTAAATTCTGTGCAAAATCAGATAAAGTTAGTCACCAATTTACAGGCAATGGTGTTCGAAAATAAGGTAAATATAACAACATGTAATAACACAACAAATAACCAAAATTTTACAACTTCACATACAAACTAAAAAGAACATCCACAAGGCCAGTTGCCCAATACCAATCCCACTTCTTCTGATATCCATTCTCAGCTTCTCTGTTTGGTCTCCAAATTGGTTATGAGATTCAGGTTCAGGAGATTTCCCAAAGGATAGCACTTTTAATTACTTTTTCCTCACCCTTCCCTTGCTCTCAACTCATACAGTGCTCCACCCTTCACCTATATTTTATCATTCACAACTCCTTAAGGAAATGTCTTTCTCCTCAGTTCCAAACATCATATTTAATCCCTTTTTCACTCTTGCATTTTCCTCAACCTTTTCCTAGTTACCATGAAGAAAATTCTTGTTCCTTTCTTTCTGCTAAGTAAAAGAATCATTTTTCTAGGAGTCCTATCATTGGTAATGGTTACAAACCTATAATCAGTGAGAGCTCAACTATACTTTTAGTTTGTTTTTTTTTAAGGCTAGTCAAGTGACGCAGTGGGAGTACATACTTTCAGTTGTTTAAAATTTGTCTTAAGCATTAATATTGCAGTAAGTATTGTCTTTTGAAAATTTAATGAGACATAGTTTACCCAACTTAAGTGTATTTTTCAATGGTTTCTAAAATATTCACAGGATTGTACAACCATTGCCACAATCAATTTTAAAACATTTTCAACCTTATTAGCAGTCACTCACTACTCCTACCACTCCTCCTCCAAGCCCTAATATACATTTTGTATCTACAGATTTGCCTATTCTGCACATTTCACATATAAATGAAATCATACCATTTGTGGTCTTTAATGACCAGCTTCTTTCATCTAGCATGGTTTTCTCAACGTTCATCCATGTTATACACATATTTATTCCTTTTAATGTTCAATAATATTCCATTGTATGTACATACCACAATTTATTAATCCATTCATTAATTTGTGGATATGCTGGTTGTTCTTACTTTTTGGCTATAATGAGTAATGCTGCTATGAACATTTATGAATTAAGTTTTTGTGTAAATATATACTTTCATTACTCTTCAGTGACAATTCTGGGTCAACTGGCAACTCACTGGTTAACAATTTGGGGCAACTGTCAAACTATTTTCCAAAGTGGGCCAGGAGCGGTGGCTCACACCTATAATCCCAGCACTTTGGGAGGTTGAGGTGGGGGTGATTGCTTGAGGACAGGAGTTCAAGATCATCCTGGCCAACATGGTGAAACCTCGTCTCTACTAAATATAAAAATTAGTCAGGTGTGGTGGTGCATGCCTGTAATCCCAGCTACTTGGGAGGCTGAGGCACATAAATTGCTTGAACACGGGAAGCAGAGGTTGCAATAAGCCAAGATCACACCACTGCTCTCCAGCCTAGGTGACAGGGCAAGACTCTGTCTCAAAACAAAACAACACAACACAACACAACACAACACAACACAAAGTGGCTGTATCACTTTACCTCCAGCAATTAGGGTCCTAATTACTCCATGATCGTATCAACATTTGTTACTGCCCATATTTATTATAGCCATCCTAGCAGGTATAAATTGGCATCTGTGATTTTGATATGCATTTCTTTAATAAGTAATGATGTTGAACATCTTTTCATGTGCTTATTGGCCATTTGTATTCTTTCAAGAAGTCTCTATTCAAATCTGTTGCCCATTTTAAAACTGAGTTATTTGTCTCTCTCTTCTCTTAATTCAATTTAAAGAGTTCTTTATATATTCTGGATGCAGTTTCTTAACAGATATATAATTTACAAATATTTTCTCTCATTCTGTACCGTTTTTTCACATTTTTGGTGGTGTCATTTTCCAGGGCAAAAGTTCTTAATTTTGATGTAATTCCACTTATCTGATTTTTGTTTAGTCAAGATGCTTTTGGAGCAGTATCTAGAAAAAAAAAACACTGACCCAAGGTTGCAAAGATTTAGTCCTATGTTTTCTTCTAAGAGTTTTATAGTTTTAGTTTCTACATGTAGTATAGTCCATTTTGAATTAATTTTTGTATGTGGTGTTAGGTATAACCTTTTTTTGCATGTGGATATCCAGTTAAAAAGCAGGGGAACTAGGCTGGGCGCGGTGGCTCACGCCTGTAATCCCAGCACTTTGGAAGGCCCAGGAGGGTAGATCATGAGGTCAAGAGTTCGAGACCATCCTGGCCAACACGGTGAAACCCCTTCTCAACCAAAAATACAAAAATTAGCTGGGTGTGGTGGTGCGCACCTATAGTCCCAGCCACTCGGGAGGCTGAGGTAGGAGAATTGCTTGAGCCTGGGAGGTGGACGTTGCAGTGAGCCGAGATCACGTCACTGCACTCCAGCCTGGTGCCTGGCAACGAAGCAAGACTCTGTCTCAAAAAAAAAAAAAACAAAAAAAAAAGGCAGGAGAACTGAGTTAGAGTATGGAGTTTTAATTAGAGTTTCTTTGTGCTTGTTTATGCAAATAGTGTTAAGCTGTTACCAACTTAAAATAATGGGTTGTAAAATAGTATTTGCAAGCCTCCTGGCAATCCCAAATAAAAAAATATACAATGGATACACAACAAATAAAAAGCAAGAGATTAAATCATACCACAAGAGAAAATCACCTTCACTAAAGGGAAGATAGGAAGAAAGGAAAGAAAGAAGAGGAGACCACAAGACAAATAACAAAATGGGAGGAATAAGTCCTTACTTATCAATAATAACATCGAATGCAAATGAACTAAATTCTGCAATCAAAAAACAGAGTGGCTGAATGTAGAAAATAAGGCCCAATAATCTGTTGCCTTCAGGAAACACATTTCACCTATAAAGATTCCCAGACTGAAAATAAAGGGATGGAAAAAGATATTCCATGTCAGCTGAAACAAAAAAAGAACAGGAGTAGCTGTATTTACATCAGAAAAAATAGATTTCAAAACAAAAACTGTAAGAACAGCTAAGGTCACTATATACCTATATAAATATCCTCTCTCTCCATATATATGTATACTATATATATATATATATATATATATATATATATACACACACACACACACACACACACGTCTATATATATGCTCTTGCTGCACTGACCCCTTTATGTATATAATATATATTACATATATTTATATATTAAGTATTTGTAGGACATTCAGACAAGAAGAAGAAATAAAGAAGCACCTGAATTAGAAAGGAAGCAGTCAAATTATCCTTGTTTGCAGATTATATGTTCTTATATCTGGAAAAATTTAAAGACTTCACCAAAAAACTATTAGAACTGATAATTTCAGTAAAGCTGCAGCATGCAAAATAAATACACAAAAATTAGTAGCATGTTTGTATGCTGAAAGTGAACAATCTGAAAGAAAAATCAAGAAAGAAATTCCATTTACAGGAGGATCGAGAGTTTCACAGCAAGTACAGCTGAACCCAGGAAGGTCCAGCTCTGTGGGGGAGGGGCGTCCGCCGAAGGAAAATTAAGAAATAGAAAAAACTTCATCACCAACAAGCTGGACGTCCACTCTGAGACCTAATCTGAAAGTCAGCAATTACACAGACGACAGGTGGATAAATCCACAAAGATGGGAAGAAACCAGCACAAAAAGGCTGAAAACACCCGAAATCAGAATGCCTTTCCTCCTACAGAGGATGGCAGTTCCTCATCACCAATTGAACAAGGCCTGATGGAGAATGAATGTGAGGAATCAATGGAATCAGGCTTCAGAAGGTGGATAATGAGAAACTTCTGTGAGCTAAAAGAACATGTTCTAGCCCAATGCAAGGAAACTAAGAACCTTGAAAAAAGGTTTGACAAAATGTTAACGAGAATGGACAATTTAGAAAGGAATATAAGTGAATTAATGGAGCTGAAAAACACAATACAAGAACTTCGCGAAGTATGCACAAATTTTAACAGTCGAATTGATCAAGCAGAAGAAAGGATTTCAGAGGTCAAAGACCAACTTAACGAAATAAAACGAGAAGACAAGATTAGAGAAAAAAAGGTAAAAAGGAATGAGCGAAGTCTCCAAGAAATATGGGACTATGTGAGAAGACCTAATCTACGTTTGATAGGTGTACCTGAATGTGACGAAGAGAATGAATCCAAGCTGGAAAATATTTTTCAGGATATTATCCAGGAAAACCTTCCTAACCTAGCAAGGCAAGACAATACTCAACTCCAGGTAATACAGAGACCACCACAAAGATATTCCTCAAAAAGAGCAACCCCAAGGCACATAATCATTAGATTCATCAGGGTTGAAACGAAGGAGAAAATGCTATGGGCAGCCAGAGAGAAAGGTCAGGTTACCCACAAGGGGAAGCCTATCAGACTCACAGCAGACCTCTCAGCAGAAACCCTACAAGCCAGAAGAGAGTGGGGGCCAATATTCAACATCCTTAAAGAAAAGAACTTTCAACCCAGAATTTCATATCCAGCCAAACTAAGTTTCATAAGTGAAGGAAAAATAAAATTTTTTACGAACAAGCAAGTACTCAGAGATTTCCTTACCACCAGGCCTGCTTTACAAGAGCTTCTGAAAGAGGCACTATATACAGAAAG
>PVKV010034377.1:0-17721 GCA_004027835.1 Alouatta palliata | reverse complement strand
CTCTCGTGACAGTGGTGTGGGCGTCTCTTCCCGTGTCTCTCATGACAGTGGTGTGGGCGTCTCTTCCTGTCTCGTGACAGTGGTGTGGGCGTCTCTTCCCGTGTCTCTCGTGACAGTGGTGTGGGCGTCTCTTCCCGTGTCTCTCGTGACAGTGGTGTGGGCGTCTCTTCCTGTCTCGTGACAGTGGTGTGGGCGTCTCTTCCCGTCTCTCTCTTGAGAGAGCCACCACTGTCATGAGACAGGAAGAGGCGTCAACACCACTGTCATTTCGGTCTGTAATCCATTTTGAATTCATTTTGTGCACAGCGCAAGATACGGCCCACAGATCTTTTTAGCATATGAGTGTGCAGCCTTTCCAGCACTGTTTGTTGAGAAGACTCCCTCCTCCATCAAGCGGCCGTTTGGATCTCTGTGGAAAGTTCATTGACTGTGGGGTTGACTTCTACTCTCTGCTCTGTCCCCTTGCTCTGTCTGTGTGTTCTTTGGCAATTCCATGCTGGCTTGATTCCTGGAGCCCTAGGGTAAGCCTGGACATAGTGGTGCCTGGGCCCAGCTGGGGCTTCCAAGGTGAGTGTGAGGGCAGGCCGGGTGCTGGGCTGGAAGGAGAGCTGGAGAGGCTGTGGGCTCACAGCTGGGCCTGGGGAGCCGTGGGGGCTGCTAGGTGTATTCTGAGTGAAGGGAGGTCCCTGTTGGGGGGCGTCCTGAGCAGGATGATGGGGCCATGGCAGTGAGAGCCTCTGCTGCAGTGCAGAGCTGCCCATGGAGTGACCACACGGAGCGCAGGGCCTGCTGTGACAGGGCCCAGGGCAGTGGGCAGGTGGTGGCATATTGTGAAAAGAAGTCATTGTGAGCGACGAGAAATAGATCCTAGTCTTAGACCTAGGAAACCGCTGTCAGTGCTGGTGGTCCCTGCCCTGGGCCGGCTCTCACGTCTCCTCGGTGGCTAAAGCTCTCCGGTGGAAATAAGATGGGGGCCTTAAAGTCAAACTCGAGTCTCTGTCCTCATCATCGTCGTTCTTAGCAGGACGTGCTGATTTTGTCCGGCGCCACCTGCCGCGGTCACCGTCACATGCACTGAATGACAGAGCAGAGCCCAGCTCAGTGAGGGGTGCGGGCGAGTGAGGACCGATAGGGTGATGGCTCCTGGCTTTGTCCTGTGTTTGTTCTGGAAGCGCGTAAGCAGATCAAATTCTGTGTATCCACAATCTGTCTGCACAGAGTTTGTGGTTGATGACGACTTTATACACAGCGTTGCTCTATGTGTCCTCTCATTTCATATCCTCAAAACAGCCTGTGCTATGGGGTCACTTTTTCCATTCATGCACAAGAAACCATGGAGCCTGCCCACAGTCACGCGGCTAGTGAGTGACACAGACACACACATGCACTCCCCAGGCCTGCCATGCTGCCAGGAGCACGGTGGCCTCTTCCATGGCCCTGACTGGAGAAGACAGAGAAGATGGACAGGGGCCCCCCCACCTTTTTTGCTGGAGTAGATACAAGGCCGAGAAGCTGAAGCCAGGAGCAGCCCGGGAACTGCTGTCTATACTGAGGGCTCCAGGAACAGCCCAGGAACCGCTGTCTATAAAGGAGCAGCCCAGGAACCACTGTCTATACTGATGATGCCAGGAGCAGCCCAGGGAATGGTGTCTACACTGAGGACTCCAGGAGCAGCCTGGGAACCGCTGTCCACACCAAGGGCTCCAGGAACAGCCCAGGAACTGCTGTCTACACCGAGGACTCCAGGAGCAGCCCAGGAACCACTGTCTATACTGATGGTGCCAGGAGCAGCCCAGGGAATGGTGTCTACACTGAAGACTCCAGGAGCAGCCCGGGAAATGCTGTCTACACTGATGGTGCCTGGAGCAGCCCAGGAACCGCTGTCTACACCGAGGGCGCCAGGAACAGCCCGGGGACCTCTGTCTACACCGAGGGCGCCAGGAGCAGCCCGGGGACCACTGTCTACACCGAGGGCGCCAGGAGCAGCCCGGGGACCGCTGTCTGCACCGAGGGCGCCAGGGGCAGCCCGGGGACCGCTGTCTGCACCGATGGCGCCAGGGGCAGCCTGGGGACCGCTGTCTACACCGAGGGTGCCAGGGGCAGCCCGGGGACCGCTGTCTACACCGATGGTGCCAGGGGCAGCCCGGGGACCGCTGTCTACACCGATGGTGCCAGGGGCAGCCCGGGGACCGCTGTCTACACTGATGGTGCCAGGAGCAGCCTGGGGACCGCTGTCTACACCGAGGGTGCGAAAGAGCAGACAGGAGCCCAGAGGCTCTGGGGGAACCTCACCCTCCCTACACTGGAATCACACCTCCCAGGCGAGCAGGAAGGAGCCCCAGAGAGCACACAGAGAGGAGTCCTTGGCTGAGGAAGGGGATCCAGAAACTCTGAAGCTTCAGGGTTATTGGGCAAGAAATGCAAGCGCACAACTCTCCACGTCTTCGACTGCCGACTACAGCTTTACTCGAGTGCTGAGGACAGTCCCTCTTCTCCAAAGGAGATGCAAACATCTGCAACTTTTTCTTGTCTCTAAATCACCAGCAGTGTCAGTTCTTTAAAGTAGCCGCAGCATTGAATCCAGTATGCCAACGGAAGCTCTAAAATGCAGCCTCCCGAGCAGCGTTACTGGAGGGCACAGTGCTGAAGAGCCTTCCTCGCTCTCAGGCTCTAACCCCCTCCCTGGCGGCCATGGCCTCAGCCCTTGGGTTGACTGCAGCTGCAGGATCTGGGCTTGTGCTTGGCCTCTCTGCTCCGTGCTTGGGGGAGAGAGGAGAGAAGCCGGGCGGAGGGTGAGTTCCGCCGTGTGTACCGTGTCTGCCAAGCAGAGGGTGAGTTCTGCTGTGTATACGTGTCCGCCGGGCGGAGGGTGAGCTCCGCCGTGTGTAGCGTGTCGGCCGGACGGAGGGTGGGCTCCGCCGTGTGTGACGCGTCCGCCGGGCGGAGGGTTGGCTCCGCCGTGTGTGACTTGTCTGCCGGGTGGAGGGTGGGCTCTACCGTGTGTGACTTGTCCGCTGGGTGGAGGATGTGCTCTGCTGTGTGTTACAGTTCCGGGTGTGTTCCGTGCGGTTGCTATGAAGGGAGATGAATAATTCATGGCGAGCACTGCTGGGCCTAATCACCCTCTAATTGGGGGTTGAGATCAGAGGTGCTCATAGCTCCTGGGCATCTCTGTGGCATTGACAGGGAGCTCCAGGGCCTTACTGGTGGTTTCCCTTGTCCAGGTCCCAGGCACGCAGAGCACCAGTGCACCCCAGGCACCAGGGCGGGCCGCAGGCCAGTTAGAGTTATCAGGGAGGGGCTGACAGCCATTTTAGAGGTGGGCTGCCACAGAAATGTGATAAGCGTTCAGGCATTCCCCCCACAACCCCTACCTGCAGGCACGCTCTACATTGGCCCTCACAGGACCGGGCTCTGTCCACACCACGCACATGCCCAGGGCACAGAGAGGGGCACCCGCGGTGTGGGGCCCCACTTCCTTGAGCTTCCATGGGCAGCGCCACTGCTTGACTTCTGGAGAATCCAGACACCATCCCAGAGCCTCTTCAGCCACTGCAGATGGCGTGGGATGGCCACACACCTACCCACCTGTGGCCCCCGCCCCGAGCCTAGCCATGCCGTGTCCTGGCGCTATTCCCCTGCCCCAGTACAGGCACCACCAGGAAGAGGCCAGAAGCCGCATGAGATGTTCCTGTTCCTGTGAAATGCCCAGAGCAAAAAACTTATGGACACAGACAGCAAACACCGTGCCACGTCTGGGGAGGGAGGGTGTGGCCGTCGTGGGATGGCACTTCCGGGCCATGGGGGAGTTCCAACTGGAGCAAGCTGGGGGCTGTGCCGTGTGTGTGTTTGTGTGTGTGTGTGTGTGTGTGTGTGTGTGTGTGTGTAACACTGCCGTGCTGTGTGCTGTGGAATGGCGAATCACGTGTTACACGGGTTTCCCAGCTGGGCGGGAGTTCTGACTGGAGCGAGCTAGGGGCTGTGCTGTGTGTGTGTACTGTGAAATGGCACCGCCGTGCTGTGTACTGGGAAATGCCGAATCATGTGTTACGTGGGTTTCACCTCCGTTTTAAAATCTTCAGAAGCAAAACATAAAGGTGGAGGAAGGATGGAAGAAAGGGGGCTGAAGCCAGCCTACCATGCCCCCGTGCTGATTCTGACCAGAGTTAAGGTGTGAGGCATCTGCACATGTGGAACCACAGACAACTCTCAAGGTAGCCCGGCCTTGCCTGCGGGACCCCAGGTGTGAACAGGTCTAGCCGGGCCAGCAAGAGTGATCGCGGCACCGGCAGCCCTTCACCAAGCGTCTGGAGGCTGGGATGCCCCGTGGGTTACAGAGTTCACTGCACTGACCCTCCATGCTGACCCTTGAAGTGCCTGAAAGCTCAGTGTAGATTCTCACATGTGATAAGCATTTAGGCACTCCCGTGATGCAGGCCAGGTCAAAGGCCTCACACCCCATAGGTGGACAGGAAGTTCAGGTCAAAGGCCTCATGTCCCGTGGGTGGACAGGAAGTTCAGGGCAAAGGCCTCATGTCCTGTGGGTGGACAGGAAGTTCAGGGCAAAGGCCTCATGTCCTGTGGGTGGACAGGAAGTTCAGGGCAAAGACCTCACGCCTCGTGGATGGACAGAAAGTCCCACCTCTGCCCTGCCCCTAGGCCGTGCCCATGCTGATGCCACATCTCCAGGGCTGTGTTCCATAAGCAGCCTCTGCTGTCCCAGTGCCATCCTAAAGCACGGGCAGAGCAAGGCTGCAGCACCCTGTGTATGCCGGCAGGGTGCGTCCCCCTGCCTGGGCTGTGTCCCACCTGGCCAGTATAAGATTTGATTTTAGCCAGGTTGGGACTGTGCAGGTGGGATGGATACACTGAGCAAATCATGGGTGTCTAATAAATGAGCCACTCCAAGGTGTGGCCCACCTGCCATGCAGAGCTCAGGACAGCACCTCCCACTGTGTCCCTGGCACGCACAGGAACCTCATCACGGACAGCCCTGGGGCCATGAGGGTGAGGTGCCAGCCCTCCTTAGGCAGCAAGTGTGTAAAAGTGGAAGCAACAGCAGAGTCCGTGGGCAGCCGTGAGGCTTTGGGAGGTAACTAGAAAGTGGTGAAAGTGATGTATGAGGGGCCCAGGGTAGGCCAGGCCCAGGGTGCAGTGTGAGCACCTGGTGTGCCACGTGGCCATTGCTGTGGCATCCGCTGGACTTGAGCACACTGCCCGCCGGCATGTCCTGTGTGACTCTGCACTCCCGTTTCCTAGGCCGGCTCCTCACGGGGTCACATGGTCTGCACTCCGCTTCCTAGGCCATCTTCTCACGGTGTCACGCGGCCTGCACTGCCGTTTCCTAGGCCGGCTCCTCTCGGGGTCACGTGGCCTGCACTCCTGCTTCCTAGGCCGGCTCCTCTCGGGGTCACCTGGCCCGCACTCCCCTCGCCTTCTAGGCTGCCTTCTCACAGGGTCACGTGGCCTGCACTTCCGCCTCCTATGCTGCCTTCTCGCGGGGTCACGTGGCCTGCACTTCCGCCTCCTAGGCCGGCTCCTCTCGGGGTCAAGTGGCCTACACCCCCGTATCCTAGGCCGGCTCCTCGGGGTCACGTGGCCTGCATTCCCGCTTCCTAGGCTGTCTTCTCTTGGGTCCGGGGCATGTTGCTCCGTTCACACGCTGACTCCCGCATGTGGCACGCGGGAGCCCAGCGGAATGCGAGCGGAGCCCCCACATCTCTCCCCAGGTCCCTCTCACTGCAGCCTCCCCTCAGTGTTTCTCCTCTCTTGTAGGTTCTGTGGGAACCCCGCTGCCAGGAGTGCAGGTGCGCATTGTCTCAGAAAACTCACAGAAGGAAGGCGGCGCCCACACCGTGCACGCAGAGGGAGACGAGAGGGGCACCAAGGTAGGCCACTCTACTCTCAGCAGGCGGGCTGCCATCTGTCCAGGCTGGCCCCCCTCGGGTGATCCCACGGGTGCGTCTTTCTCCTGGAGGGGACTGGCATCGTGGACACTGCAGGTGCCGGCCAGTGTTCATCTGTGTGTTCACGGAGCAGTGGGCAGAGGGAGCCCAGAGCAGAATGCCGAGGGTACCCACACTGGGCGCACAGCTCCTCCGTGGGGCCCCATCCACAGGGACACGCTCACGTGGGCCATGAAGGCCTTGGCTAAGGGCAAGCCTGAGAGAAAGCAGGAAAGATCATTGTTGATGATGGGAATCTGGTTAAAAACATGAACTGGCCTGGCCCTGGCATCCGTCCTAAGGGGACGCTGACCACAGGCCCCCAGGGCAGGTGAGAGGGTCACAGAGCCCTGCACGCTAAGGTGGGTGCCTGTGCAGAGCTCACTGGTGGCCTCCTAGTCTCGTGCGTTATTCTAAAATTGACAAAGGTGAACAAGAAGAAAGGATGCTGTCTCACTTCTGTGACGATTTTAACGTGAGAATCTACTCATCACAAGTGAACTCCCATCACGGAGAAAGGTTTAGGGATTATGGGGAAATGGAATCTCGATTTAAAAGGAAATTATTTTCTCTAAAGCCAGTATCCACACCTGATACCACACATGATTGACTGTTGCCCTGAGATTGTAAAAGATAAAGAATCCTGAGTCTCACTTCAGCAGATTTCCTTCTCTGTGGTGCTGTCTCGGCCCTCATGGGCACATCCGGGCTCCCTGCACAGAGGCAGAGGGGCCGTGGGCTGCTCTCATGAGTGGACAGCCACATGCCCTCCCTGGACCTTGGTTTCCACACCTGACCAGGTGAGGGTTGGAGTGATGATTGTAGCTGGGGAGCGATGGTTGTGGCTGGACATTTTAGCTCCAGCAGACAAGTAGGATGCAGGTGGCTTTCAGTGTAATTTAGTGACAAGCTTCAGAACCACCTGAAGTGGCCATTGTTTCCCCACGAAAACCTCTCACTGGGGCCACCTGTAGCAGCCGACTTTGTGTGGAGGGTCACACGCTGCGTCCTGCCTGGCCTGGGTCACCTGCAGCACCTCACTGGGGCATTATCCTCTAAGGACCCCAGAGTGGCCCCGACAGTGCCATGGCCCCTTCCTGAAACCCATCTGGATGGCTGCCCCTTGATGGACACCTGCCCTCCACCCTCTATAGGGTGGCCTCAGGCCCCAGCCCATGCAGTTGTCCTGACACCCCTCTCCGGGGCTCCTGCCTCAGCCCTGCTGTTGCCAGGCCGCTGGCCATACCCTGCCTCTAGGGCCCCTGAAGACGTGGACCCTTCCTGGCTCTCAGATCTGTGCTCCCTCAGGGCTCCTGCTCCAGACGCGTGAACGTGGTGATACCTGGGTTCTGTTGTAGTCAAGGAAATACTCATTGTTTCGCGTGACGTTAGATTCCTATCTGCGAGGTTCCTCTTCGTGCCGTGTACCTTTCTCCCTCTTCACCGTTTCATGGCCAGAACTGAAGATCACAGGGGTCCGTGACTGACATTCAGTTGGCCTTCTTGTTCCCAGGTCTGTCTAGTGAGTCAGTGCCGTGCAGCCAGCTGTGTGGAGTTCAAGCCCTGGATGGAGTGAGCCTGTGTGTTTGCAGTGTGTAGAGGGGCTGAGGTGCTGGGTGGAGGGAGTCTGTGTGTTTGCAGTGTGTAGAGGGGCTGAGGTGCTGGGTGGAGGGAGTCTGTGTGTTTGCAGTGTGGAGAGGGGCTGAGGTGCTGGGTGGAGGGAGTCTGTGTGCTTGCTGTGTGTAGAGGGGCTGAGGTGCTCAGGTCACTGTCACCACAGAACCGTCTATGAGTGGAGAGGCCTCACCACACTGAGAAGTGGCACACAATCAAATAGACTCCTTTTTCTTGTCACACAATTTTATGAATTTTCACACATCTGTGGATTCACAGAACTCCCACCACAGTCAGGATCAGAGCAGGTTCACACCCAAAAGCATTCACTTATCCTCCAGTACCCCTCATCTGTTTCCATCTGAGTTCCATCTCCTCAAGAATCACTTATGGGTAGAATCCTGTAGTGTTATATTTTGAGCCTGCGGCTTCTCTCACTTAGGATGGTGCCATTGAGATCCACCCAAGGTGCTGTGTGTGCCAGGAGCTTGCTCTTTTTTATTGCCAAGTGGTATTCTGTGATGTGGGTGATTATCCAGTCACTCATTGGAAGACATTTGGGTTGTTTCCAGATTGGGGCCATGGTAAGTACAGCTTTATAAACATTATTGTTTTCAGGATTTTGTGTGAAAATAAGTTTATATTTCTCTAAGGTAAATACCTAGGAATGGGGTTGCTTGGTCATATGATAAGTGTATATTTAACTTTAGTAGAAGCTGCCAGACTGTTCTTGTGGAGTTGCTGTATTTTGCATTTCTGCCAGCAGCCAGTGAGAGTCCTGGTTGCTGTGCATCCTTCCGGCACTTCTTGTTGTTGGAAATTTTTCCATTAGCTGCTCTGGCTGGTGTTCGCAGTGCCTGGCTGTGGTTTCAGTGTTACTCTCGCCATCATTTCGGTGTCACTCTAGCTGGTGTTCAGCAGTGCCTGACTGTGGTTTCAATGTCGCCCTGGCCGTGGTTTCCATGTCGCTCTGGCCATGGTTTCCGTGTCACTCTGGCTGTGGTTTCAGTGTCACCCTGGTGGTGCTTTCAGTGTCACCCTAGCTGTGGTTTCCATGTCACCCTGGCCGTGGTTTCGGTGTCACTCTGTACGTGGTTTCTGTGTCGCTGTGGCCATGGTTTCTGTGTCGCTGTGGCCATGGTTTCTGTGTCACTCTGGCCGTGGTTTCGGTGCCACTCTGGCTGTGGTTTCAGTGTCACTCTGGCTGTGGTTTCAGTGCCTGGCTGTAGTTTCAGTGAGTAGTTGTTTCCCCAGTGGCCATTGATGTGGGGCATCTGTACACATGTTTATTTGCCATCTATAGGTCTTGTTTTGAAGTATCTGTTTAACTCTTCAGATCATTTAACTGGTTCATTTTCTTGCTGTTGAGATTTAGAATAGGTGATTTGCCAGTATTTTCTCTCAGTCTGTGTCTTGTCTTTTCATTCTCTTCCATTTCATAGGGCAAGTCTACTTTATCTTTTCTTTTCTTGTTATTTCTTTCATGGATCAAGCTTTTGCTGTCATGTCTAACTCCAGGTTGCAAGGGTTTTCTTTTAGGTCTTCATCTGAATGTTTGTAGTTTTACATTTATATCTGTGCAGCATTTTGAGTGAATTTTTGGGTAATATGTGAGGTTTAGGTGGGAGGTTAATTTTTTTGCATAAACAGTTGTTCAGATATCATTTGTAAAGACTACCCTTTCTGCATTGAGTTACCATTGTCTCTTTGCCAAAAATTTGTTGGACACATTTGAGAGGGTCTATCTATAGGTTCTCTGCTCTGTTTCCATGATCTATGTTTCTGTTCTGCTGGCACCACAATGTCTTGACTGTTGTGGTTTTATGCTAAGTCTTACAATTGTAGTGTCATTTTACCAGCTTTATTCTTCTTTTTCAGAGTTGTTTTGGTGCACATATCAATCTTAGAATTAGCTTGTCTATATCTACAAAAAGTCCTTTTGAGATCTTGATTGGAAAGCCAGGCGTGGTGGCTCATGCCTGTAATCCCGGCACTTTGGGAAGCCAAGGCAGGCAGGTCAGCTTGAAGCCAGGAGTTCAAGACCAGATTGGCCAACAGGGTGAAATCCTGTCTCTACTAAAAATACAAAAAAAATTAGCCAGGTATTAATCCCAGCTACTCGGGAGACTGAATTAGCCAGGTATTAATCCCAGCTACTCGGGAGACTGAGGCATAAGAATTGTTTGAGCCTGGGAGGTGGAGATTGAAGTGAGCCAAGATTTTCCCAGTGCACTTCAGTCTGGGCAACAGAGTGAGACTCCGTCGAGAGAGAGAGAGAAAGAGAGAGAGAGAGATTGGAATTTAGCCATTCTGATAGGGGAGATCACTTGGGGGAGAATTAACAATTACTATATTGAGTCTTCCAATTCATGAACATGGTATGTCTCTCCATTTACATAGATATACTTTGGTTTCTTCTATGTTGTTTTCAGCATACAGATGCTGTACTTGTGTTAGATTTATACCTAAATGTTTCTTCTTTTCTTTACTCCTCCTTTTAGTCATCCTCCTCCTCCTTTTCCTCTTCTTTTTAAACTATTGTAAGTATGGCAGGGGGTGGGGGTTGTTTGTTGTTTTGAGACAGAGTCTTGCCCTGTTGCCCAGGATAGAGTGTAATGGTGTGATCGCAACTCACTGCAACCTCTTCTTCCTGGGTTCAAGTGATTCTCATGCCTCAGCCTCCCAAGTAGCTGGGATTACAGACATGTGCACCATACCTGGCTAATTTTTAATAGGGACAAGGTTTCACCATGTTGGGCAGGCTGATCTCAAACTCCTGGCCTCAAGTAATCTGCCCACCTCGGCCTTTCAAAGTGCTGAGATTACAGGCGTGAGCCATGGTACACTCAGGTTTTTGTTGCTGTTTTCAATTGTTTTGTTGTTAATTTTCAATTGCTCATTGCTAGCAGATAGAAATACAGTTGATTTTTGTGTGTGGGCCTCAAATACTTTAGTTGTTACCTTGCTAAATTCACTTACTAGTTTTCAGAGATTTTTGTAGACTTCTTGGGAATTTTTGCAAATACAATGATGTTTTCTGCAAATATGGACAGTTTTATTTCTTTCTTTCCAATCTGTCTGACTAAAGCCCTAAGACTTCCAATACCATATTGAATAGAAGCGGTAAGAGTGGACATTCTTATTTGTGATCTTATAGTGGAAGGATTCAGTCTTTCAGCAAGTGTATTGGTTATTGGCTTTTTGCAGATTCTATCTATAATATGCTGAGAGTTTTTATCACCAAATGCACATTGAGTATTTTCAAAAAACTTTTCTGCATTAATTCTGCATTAAATCATTTTTATTTAGTAGGCTGTTAATATGGTAGATTAAATTGAACCAACCTTTTATTCCCAGGACAAACGCCACTTGGTCATGGTGCGTCTTTTTTTTTTTTTTTTTTTTTTTTTTTGGAGACAGAGTCTCACTCCTTCAGGTGCCAGGCTGGAGTGCAGTGGCGCGACCTTGGCTCACTGCAACCTCCGCTGCCTGGGTTCAAGCAATTCTCCTGCCTCAGCCTCCTGAGTAGCTGGGACTACAGGCGTGCACCACCACACCCAGCTAATTTTTTTGTGTTTTTAGTAGAGACGGGGTTTCACCATGTTGGGCAGGATGATCTCGATCTCTTGACCTCATGATCCGCCCGCCTCAGCCTCCCAAAGTGCTGGGATTACAGGCATGAGCCACAGCGCCTGGCCTCATTTTTTTATATGTCATACTGGATTTCATTTGCTAACATATTGCTGAGTATTTTTGCATCTGTATTCATCAGAAATTTTTATCTGTAGTTTCCCATTTATGTACTTCCTTTGTCTGGGTTGTGTTTGGGGTGATGCTGGCCTCATTAAATGAGCTGGGAAGTGTTTCCTCCTTTCCTATTTTTTTCTGGAAGAGATTGTGTAGAATTGGTATTATTTCTAATTTAAATTATTGGTGGAATTCACCAAGTAAATCATTTGGACATAGAGGTTTTCTTTTCTGTTATTATTGTCTGTGTGTGACAGTCTCGTTCCAGAATACAGGCTGGAGTGCAGTGGTGCAGTCATAGCTCACTGCAGCCTTGTGCTCCTGGACTCAAGCAATCCTTCTGTCTCACCCTCTCGAGTAGCTGGGACCACAGACGTGTGCCACCACGCCCAGCTAACATTTTACTTTTATTTTTGTAGAGTTGGGGTCTCACTGTATTGTGCAGGGTGGTCTTGAACTCCTGGCCTCAAGTGATTCTTTCTCCTTGGCCTCCCAAAGTGCTGGGATTACAGGTGTGAGCCACTGTGCCCTACCGGTGTTTCTGTTTTGGAAGAAAAAGAACTATGAATTCAATTTCTTTAGTGCTTATAAGACTATTCAGGTCATATGTTGCATCTTGGGTAACTTTTGGAACATAAGATTTTTGAGGAGTTGGTTCATTTAATCTGTTAACTTTTTGTGTGTAGTTTCCCTTCAGGCCATGAAATCATTAAAAGATTAATCAGGGTTCCTCAGAAACTGGATAAAAAAATGTTAATAAGGGAATTCTCATAATAATCTTTTAATGATGTCAGGGCCTGACGTTGTGTTCCTCCCATGACTCGTGGGTAACTTGTGTCTTCTCTTTCTTTTTTCCTTGTTATTCTTGCTAGAGGCTTATCTGTTTTATGGCTCTTTTTTCAGAGAAGTTGCTTCTGGATGCATTGATTTTTCTTTACTGTTTTTCTGTTTTCAATTTCACTGATTTTTGTTGTTTTTTTCTGCTTGTGTCTGGCTTTTCTTTTTCTGGTTCCTTAAGGTGAAGCTTTAGTTACTGACTTGAGGCCTCTTCTCTTTGTAATATGTACATTTAATGATGCACATTGCCCTTAAGGTGAAGCTTTAGTTACTGACTTGAGGCCTCTCCTCTTTGTAATATGTACATTTAATGATGCACATTGCCCTTAAGGTGAAGCTTTAGTTACTGACTTGAGGCCTCTCCTCTTTGTAATGTGTACATTTAATGATGCACATTGCCCTTAAGCATTGCTGTCACTGCATCTCCAAATTTTGATACATTTTTATTTTCATTTAGTTCAAAATATTTTAAATGTTCCTTAAGACTTCCTCTTTGACTTGTGAATTATTTAGAAATATAGCACCTATTTTCCAAATATTTGGATGTTTTCCCATTATCTTTATGCTATTGGCTTCTAGTTCAAGTCCATTACAGTCAGAAGACATACTTGCTATATGTCAGTTCTTTTAAATTTGTTAAATTGTGTTTTGTGGACCAGAATGTGGTTTCTTTTGAAGAATGTTCTGGTGCACTTGAAAAGAGTATATATTCTTCCCCGGGTGTGGTGGCCTACACCTCTAATCCCAACACTTTGGGAGGCCAAGGCAGGAGAATCACTTGAGCCCAGGAGTTTGAGCCCAGTCTGGGCAACATGGTGAGGCCCCCATCTCTATAAAAAGTTAAAAAAAAAAATTAGCTGGGCATGGTTCATGCCTTTTGTCCCAGCTACTCAGGAGGCTGAGGTGGGGGGATCACCTGAACCTGGGAGTTTGAGGCTGCAGTGAGCTATGACCGCACCACTGCACTCCAGCCTGGGGGACCGCAAGAGTGTGTGTCCTTCTTGTTTTAGTAAATGTCTGTTCTGTAAATTAGATGAGGATGTTTGATAGTGTTGCTCAGTTCTTCTATATCCTTGCTGGTTTTCTCACCACGTGTTCTCTTACTAAGTGAGGGGTTGAATTTTTCAACTGTAACTGCCTGTTTCTGCTTTCAGTTTTTTGCTTCATATACTTTGAAAGTCTGTTTGGTACATTCACATTTATAAATGAGTGTGTCTTAAACATTTACTGCTTCTGGTAATGCTGTGTGCTCTAAGTTTGATGTTAACATAGCTGTTTCAATTTCTCTTGATTGGTGTTTGCTTGGTATATACTGTTCTGTCCCTTTGCTTTCAGCTTACCTGCATAATTGTATTTGAAGAAAGTTTCTTATAAACAGCATACTGTTGGGTTATGTGTGGTTTCTTAATCCAGCCTGACAAGCTTTGTAATTGGCATGTTTAGAGCATTTACATTTAGTGTAATTACTGGTATGCTAGAATGTAAGCCTCCCATTTTACTGTTTGTTTACTATGTTTCCTGAGGCTTTTATTGCTTCACTTTTCTGTCTTCTTTGAGGTCATTTTTTCGTATTCTGTTATACTTTGTGTCTTAAATTTTTAACCATAAGTGCTTTGCATAGTTTTTTTAGTAATAGTTCCAGGGAATAAAATATACAGACTTTGTTTTTCACAGTCTACTTACAGTCGACATTTTAACACTCCCAGAAGAGTGTGGAGCCCTATCCCAGCCTCCGTATCAGTCACTGAACCTTCTGCCTTTATAAAGGGTTGTAGTTGTCCTAATTCCTGTATTTGTTGTAAACTCCATTTGACAAAATGGTCATTTTTGCTTTCAAGAGTCAAAAACATTTTAGAGAACTTGAGAAGAAAGGAACTCACCTTTATTCATCCGAATATTTCCCACTTCTGCTGCTTTCCTTTATTTCTAATGTTCCAAGTCTCTTTCTGATACCCATGTCTTTCTGTCCCAAGGACATTCTGTAGGAATTCTTGAGATTAGATCTGCTTGCAACAAATCATCTTATTTTTATTCATCTAAGAATATCTTGATTTTATCTTCCTTCCTGAAGGATATTTTTATTGGAGTAGGAATTCTGCATTGATAATTGTTTTCTTTCAATTTCTTTCAAAATACGACTCTTGGCCCATTGTGGTGGCTCCCGCCTGTAATCCTCGAACTATGGGAGGCTGAGGGGGCAGATCACCTGAGGTCAAGAATTTGAGACCAGCCTGGCCACCATGGGGAAACTCCATGTCTACCAAAAATACAAAAATCAGCCAGGCTGGTTGGAACGCACCTATAATCCCAGCTACTTGGGAGGCTGCCAGGAGGTTGCAGTGAGCCAAGAGCATGCCATTGCACTCCAGTTGGAGCAACAGAGGAAGTCTCTGTCTCAAAAAATAAAACAAAAATGAGACTCTGCTTCTTTCTGGCCTCCATTGTTTCCATGGAGAAACCGGTGGTCGCGGGAACCGTTGTTCCTGTCTAGGCATCAGTGATTGAGTGACGATGTGTCTGCACTTGTACGTCCCTCAGTTTGTCCTGTTTGGCATTTGCTCAGCTTCTTTAATTTATAGGCTTATGTTTTCACCAAATTTGGGGGTTTTAGCCCAAGTTTGTCACATGCCTTCCTGCACCTGAGTCTGATCTTTTCTTCTGTTACTCCAGTAGCATGAGTGCTAGCCCTCTGTGTGCTCCTGTTCCTAGTCGTTTTTCTCTGTTGTTCAGGTTGGGTATTTCTACTGCTCTGTCTTCACGCTGTCAGAGTCATTCTGCTATTCAGCCAATCCAGTGACATTTCTTTATTTCTGTATTTTTCAATTTTAAAATTTTCATTTGGTTCTGCTTTATATCTGTTGTTTCTTGGTTGAGACTTTCTGTTTTTCCATTTATTTCCAAACGTTTGCCCTTACTATTTCCTTTTTTTTCTTTTCTTTCTTTGTTTTTCTTTTTCTTTTTTTTTTTTCTTTTTTTTTTTTTTGAGGCACTCTGTCACCCAGGCTGGAGTGCAGTGGCGTTATCTCATCTCACTGCAACCTCCACGTCAAGCTATCCTCCCACCTCAGCCTCCCAAGTAGCTGGGACTACAGGCATGCACCAACCACACATGGCTAATTTTTGTCTTTTTTGTAGAGACAGGGTTTTTCCATGTCCTGTGCATGGCGTCCGCCCCTCCTGGGGGAGCCCAGGCTGCCAGGTTAGCAGCAGGTGACACAGTTGGCCGAGGCTGCCGTGAGGCAGTGTTGGCCCCGAGGCATGTCAGCTTCCTTTCTGCGCATCAGATCAGTGTGTTCTGTGGTTTCACAGCCTCTGCCTTGGCCCCTGGCTTTTTAATTCCATTCCAGATGGCAGGTGATGAGCCTTGGTGAGACTCTACACATCCCTTGACCTCCTGGGTCCCAGCCAGGCACCATCACAGTTGAGATGGGTGAGGGTCGTGGAGCTGGCAACTGCTCACCGGAAGCCCTTGCTCCTCCTCTGCCCTCCCCAGACCCTCCTGACCTTTGAGCCAAGGGCTTGGCTGGTGTCTTCACAGACCCAGCACGTCCAGGGCCTCCCACATGCTCACGCCATCTGCTCCTGGTGCTGCAGGGAGCCCCAGCCCAGGCTCATGTAACCCAGCCTCCCCCATGCCCTCTCCACAGTCACCATACAAGAACACTGCGGCTGTGCTTCCTGGGGCCACAGCAGTGCCCGCATGTCTAGCAAGGACGCTCCACCCTCGGGCCCCACCTTCACTCCCAGGAGTCTTCTCTCCTGTAATTGGTCACTCCACCCTGTGAAGGGTGCTGCCCACTCCAAGCTGCCCCAGCCCCTGCGGGTGAGGTGTGCACAGATGCCCGCTGCTGTGCTCCCTGGTTTGAGAAACACCCTAAAGATGGGATTTGGGCACAGGTTTTAGAAGTGGACAGGCTGCCCGAATCCAGCCCAGGATCCGAGTGCTGAGGGCGGTTCCAGTCACATGCTCGAGTCTAGAGGACGGGGTAGCAACATCTGCCTCTGTAGCTGTTCTGGGATGAGTGAAAGGACACCCAGCTCCCGGCCAGGGCACCAGGGCCTGTGCCAAGGACGGCGGAATGCTTAGCTCAGCGTGGTTGGCTTCTACCTGTCGAAAGCTGCATTTTCCAAAGGTTCCAACAAAGCGGGCAGTTCCAGAAAGCACGTGGCCCTCGAAGGGCAGGGTGGCAACGCCAGTGCCAGGCGGGTGTACCGGCTCTGAGCTGCATGTGCCTCATCTTCCACAGGTGACCCCAGGGTTTGAAGAGAAGGACGGGGAGCTGCTGGTGAGGGGACCCTCCGTGTTTCGAGAATACTGGAATAAACCAGAAGAAACTGAAAGCGCATTCACCGGGGATGGCTGGTTTAAGACAGGTAGGATCCAGCCCCGCGCGAGTGGAGGAAACCCCGGGGCTGGGGAGGGGACAGGCAGGAGCACACCTTGCCCAGGTTCAGTGACACCAAGTCTGGGAATTCCAGAACTTTCAGCCAGAGGCAGAAGATGGGAGTGGTGCGGGTAGGACTGGAGACCACTGTTCCAGCACTACAGCCTCTGAGCACCTGGCCTCCCCACCGGCCTCTAGAGCAGGGTCCGTGGCCTTGTCCATCGGGCCCTTGGTGCCCCGAGACAAGACATCCACACTGTCCCTCAGCGTGGCAGCCGCTCTGGCGAGTACATATCCTGACCACGGGCGCTGGACCCCACACACCCCTTCCTGTGGCCCCTCTGCCCATCATGGGCCGGGGTGCCCTCTACCTCCCAAGTGCACCCCTGCACCCAGAGACATCACCCCCATGCCCAGCCGCCCTCATGCCCTGCACATCCTCCCTTCTCCCACCGGGGCCGAAGTCACCTGCTACAGTGTGGTAGGTTTGCGGTGTGGCAGTTTTGCAGTGTGCCTGTTCCTTTACTGTTCTACAGTTAGCGCACTCCCTCCGCCTGCGGGAACAGGCCTGTGGGGGAGCGGGAACCTGCCCACCAGATTGAGGTGGCCCGGGAACCCTGTGGCAGTCAGCCAAGACGGCAGCGCCCCTGGAGCCTGTGGGCAGCCCCCACTGCCACCCTCATGCTCTCTCTCAGCCTGCTCTGAACTGCTGCCTGCCCCGCCCCCTCCTTTGTGAGAAGCCGGCTTGCTCCAGGATCCCGCGTCCCGCCCCATAGGGCATATTTGGACATTTGGATAGTGGACATATTTGGGTGTGCAGGTGCAGGTGTTCACAGGTAGTGGATTTATCCAGAAGATCCACACTGGAACTTTGTTCCTGAACTCTGGGTGTGAGATGATGGTAGGTTTTCTTTTCCTTTTTTTTTTTTTTGTTTGTCTTTATGTTGTGCTGAACATCATTATTTTATAATAATCTGAAGTAATATTTTCCAAAAAGAGAGGCCCATTTTCACACATCACAATCCGCTGGCCCAAAATCAGAAACACGCCTGCCCCATGTCCTTCCACAGGGAGCAGAGCTCAGGGGACACAGCGTGAAGGCGGGAGGGGCTCCTGGAAGAGAGCGCGGGGGATGGGCTCCTGAAGGGGTGCTGGGAGGGAGGAGAGCGTGGGGGATGGGCTCCTGGAGGGGT
>PVKV010034376.1:0-17746 GCA_004027835.1 Alouatta palliata | reverse complement strand
ATGGTGAAACCCATCTCTAAAAAAAAAAAAGGGAAGGAAAGAAGAATTGAAGGAAGGAAGGAAGGACTTGGGATGTCCTTGCAGGGCAGGCAGAGGCCACCACCCCAAGGTAGCTGACTAGGAAAGCAACTTTCCTTTGGGGCTGAGAAATGGTATGGGGGAGTGAGCTTTCTGTCTTAAAGGGGAAACCAAGCGGGAGCCAGAGCAGCTCATTCACCACTAAGGAAGCTCAGGCTCTGGTCTCTGCCTAGTTAGATCTGACCCAGCCTTTGGAGTGAAGCTGAACTGTCTCTCCTCTCCAGAGGCTGTCCCACCAGAGCAGGGACAGTCCGGCTGCTCTTCCCCAAAGCTGGGTGCCCACCTCCCAGCGATGGTCTTGGTGACTGCTTCAGGCCTGTTCATGGCATGATTTGGTTACTGTTCACCTCTTACATGGATGTATCCCGCACCTAGAACAAGCCTGACCTGCAACCGCCTTCTGTGAATGCTTTCAGAAGCAGGAGATCCCTGGGTTCCAGCTTTCAGTACAGTGGGCTTCGGAATCACGTGAGCCAGGGAGTGAGTCCCAGCCTTGCCACTTACCAGCAGTGCCACCCTGAAGAAGTCACCTTCCCTTCTCTGTGCTTCTGGTTCCCCATCCATAAAATGGGTGCGTGAATGTGTCACTTCTGAGGTTTACTGTAGGGATCTAATGGGTTCTTTTTTTTTTTTTGAGAAGGAGTGTTACTCTGTTGTCCAGGATGGAGTGGAGTGGCGTGATCTCGGCTCACTGCAACTCCACCTTCCTGGTTCAAGTGATTCTCCTGCCTCAGCCTCCCTAGTAGCTGGGATTACAGGCGCGTGCCACCATGCCCAGCTAATTTTTGTATTTTTAGTAGAGACAGGGGTTTCACCATGTTGGCCTGACTGGTCTCCAACTCCTGAACTCAAGCAATCCACCCACCTTGGCCTCCCAAAGTGCTGGGATTACAGATGTGAGCCACTGCGCCCGGTTTTTTTTTTTTTTTTTTTTTTTAGACAGGGCCTCACTCTGTTGCCCAGGCTGCTGTAGTGCAATGTCTCGATCACAGCTCACTGCAGCCTCAACTTTCTGGGTTCAAGCAATCCACAGTCCTCCCACCTTGGACTCTGGCTGGGACTACAGGCGCACACTGCTATGCCTGGCTAATTTCTGTATTTTTTGTAGAGATGGCGAGTCACTAGTTGTCCAGGCCGGCCTCCAACTCCCAGACTCAAGTGATCTGCCTGCCTCAGCCTCCCAAAGGGCTGGGATTACAGGTGTGAGCCACTGCACACAGCCTCCAATGAGTTGTTATGTGAAGAGAATGTGATTATAGGTGCTTAATAAATGCTTGCTATTATAAACACCATCTTTATTTTTGGTATGTGGTTTTGATCCTAAGCCAACTTCTTATGATTTTCTTTTTCAGGGCTTAGAGGACTCCAACCACGCCTGAACTCTCAAAGACAGGAATGGGTCCAACCTGGCATGATACCTTCTAAATCTTTTATTTTTGAGTCGGAGTTTCGCTCTGTCACCCAGGCTGGAGTGCAATGGTATGATCTGGGCTCACGGCAACCTCCGCCTCCCAGGTCCACGCACTTCTCTACGTTAGCCTCCCTAGTAGCTGGGATTACAGGCATCTGATACCACATCCAGCTAATTTTTTTTTTTTTTTTTTTTTTTTGTATTTGTAGTCGAGACAGGGTTTCACCATCTTGGCCAGGCTGGTCTTGAATTCCTGACCTCGTGATCCACTTGCCTCTGCCTTCCAAAGTGCTGGGGTTATAGGCATAAGCCACCGTTCCCAGCCAACATCCTCTAAATCTTTAGCTCCTCGACCCTCATGTGCCCCCTCTAGCCACCTCCCTCTTCCTTCTCCTCATTCCCCAAACCGTAGCTGGTTGAGCCAACTTCCAGACATTTGCCTCTTGGAAAACTCCTATTCATCCCTCAAAGCCTCACCTTCAATGCTCTCCTCCCCAAGAAGCTCTCTCTCCTCCACCTCTAGACCTTCTCCAGCCCTCTTCCCTCTTTCTGGCCCAGCCCTGACCCCTGGGAGTGTCTGTGTCCAGCTTTGACTCCCCCAGCCTGCGTGGGTCCCTTAAGGGCTGAGACCAGGGCTGACGCTTCCCTGGAGTTTGCCATCTTCCAGCACAGGGTGCACACATGGGGGTCAGGCAAAGGGGAGTTTGGTGACTCAACACTATTGATGATTTTGCATCCCTTGAAGGAGACCCTGCCTTAAATGCAGAACTTGACTTCCACCCACGGCCAAAGTTAATTCATGCAACAAACAACCCCCGTGAAGCAATGGAGCCTCAGGCCCCCGGCAAGAAAGGGTGGGGGAGTTGCGGTCGCCAGCACTGGGTAGTGGATTTGAGGATCTAGGACCAGGGTGAGTGGGGGATGGGAGGAGGTGGTGCTTGAGGACCCTTTGAGCACCAAACCTGGACCCGAGGTTCAGTTCCCGCAGACCTAATTACCCTAATTTGCCACATGCACTAATTACCTCCTGGGTGCCAGGTGGCTGGGCGGGGCTGCCCCAGTTTCTGGAGGTAGGTCAGGGCCCGATTATTTTTGGCTGCGGCGTCCTTGAAGCCTCCACCATCAGCAGCGCTTGAAGGGCAGAAAGTGGGACGGAGAAATTGAGGCCACATCAGGGTGGCGCTGCGGGAATTGGGGGCCGGGTGGCCTTGGAGCTCCCTGAACGGTGGGGGGGATTGGGCCCGAGACCTCACAGTCTTTGGCGCCTAGGTACAGGTGGCACACTCTGGAGGGGCATGGGGTGGTGGCTCACGCCTGTAATTCCAACACTTTGGAAGGTTGAGGCAGGCAGATCATGAGGTCAGGAGTTCAAGAGCAGCCTGGCCAATATAGTGAAACCCAAGCTCTACTAAAAATTTAAAAAATTAGCTGGGCATGGTGGCACCCGCCTGTAGTCACAGTTCCTCGGGAGGCTGAGGCAGGAAAATTGCTTGAACCTGGGAGGTGGAGGTTGCAGTGAGCTGAGATCGCGTCATTGCACTCCAGTCTGGGTGACAGAGCAAGATTATGTCTCAAAGAAAAAAAAAAAAATCTAGAGGGGCTGAGAATCAGCCAGCTCCATGGTGGATTGTTCTGAAAGTCTGTGTTGTTGTTTTTTTTTTTTTTTTGAGATGGAGGCTTGCTCTGTCACCCAGGCTGGAGTGCAGTGGTGCAATCTCAGCTCACTGCAATCTCCTCCTCCCAGGCTCAAGAAATTCTCCTGCCTCAGCCTCCCGAGTAGATGGGATTACAGGTGTGCACCACCATGCTCAGCTAATTTTTGTATTTTTAGTAGAGATGGAGTTTCACCATGTTGGCCAGGCTGGCTTGAACTCCTGACCTCAGGTGATCCACCCGCCTCGGCCTCCCAAACTGCTGAGATTACAGGCGTGAGCCACTGTGCCCGGCCCAGGTCTGTTTTTGATGTGACAGCATGGCCGGGACAGGGCCCCCAGGAGGTGGGAGTGGGTTAGTCAGATGGACCTGGGTTCATATCCCAAGTCCCACCAGCTTGCTGTGTGTTCCTGGGCATGTTACCTTTCATAAACTCTTCGCCCATTTCCTAAGGGATGAAACAGGTGTAATTTTAAAAGGGTGCTTTAGGCAATGGGGGTTGGAGCGTGTGCAAAGGCCCTGAGGTGGGGACAGGCGGGTCATGTTGGAGGAACACTAGAGAGGTGTCTAGTGTGGAGTACGTGGGAGAAAAGCTTGTGGGGTTGCTGAGACCTAGGGGCTCACAGGAACTGAGCAGAGCCTTGTGAGTCTTGGCGAGTTGTGTGGGTTTCATTTGGAAGGCACTAGGGAGCCACGGGAGAGTTTGGAGCCAGAGAGAGGGAGTAGTCACACTGACTCTGCAGGCCCTGGGCAGGGTTTCAGCTCTTAGGAGAGAACGAGGTGTCTGTCCACGTGCAGAAGAGACGCAGCCTCAGTTTCCCCACCCTGAGCCGAGTCCTGAGACGGGCAGCCCCAGAACACAGTGGGCCCTCTGCCAGGGAAGCCCCACCCCACCCCCACCCCACCCTGGAGCTCCCAAATGCTGGCTGTGCCGCCTACACGGCCTCCTCTCCGCCTGTCCCCTCCATCCCACGCTCCTTCTGTGGCCTTGAGGGAGCAGCTGTGGGAACAGAGAGCAGGAGCCCGTGGGGAAGGCGGCTCGGAGGGGCTCTGGGGGCCGTGTTCCTGCTTGGTGACAGCCCACACGGGGCTGCCAGGCGCCCAATGTTCTCACAGCAGCCGGGTGACTCACGCTACAGCTTCTTCCCCGGGTCTGCCAGAGGGAGTGTATTCCTGGTCCCCAGGCACAGGCCGGGGCTCTGGCTTGGCCACTTGTGCCCTGGCGGTGCCCTCTAGGATACCCACCCCCACCACCAACACACACCAAGGGACGCCTCTTTTATTTTTTTTGAGACGGAGTCTCACTCTTGTTGCCCAGGCTGAAGTGCAATGGTGCAATCTTGGCTCACCGCAACCTCTGCCTCCCAGGTTTAAGTGATTCTCCTGCCTCAGCCTCCTGAGTAGCTGGGATTACAGGCACCTGCCACCATGCCCGGCACCAAGGGACCCCTCTAACCGGCGGTGCTTCCACTTCCTTGCTCCAGCATCGTCTGTGGCTTTCCTGGACATCTCAGAGGGAGGCTCAAGCTCCTCACTGCCCATTGGCCAAGCTGCTCACTCCCACTTCACAGCACTTGCACTGGGTCCCACCTGTGGCCTGAAATGCCCACTCTGAGGCCGTCTCCTACAGGAAGCCTTCCAGCCCTCCCCACAACTCTGACAATCCTGACCCCCAGGACAGGGCTTTGTCTGTGTCTGGCTCTGCCTCCCTCGAAGACTAGGGGCTACCTGGAGTCCAGGCCCGGGACCCAGACCTCTCAGGGACCCCATTGTTATCCACTATAGGAGTGCCAGTGGGGGAAGAAGACAGCCACTGTGGCAGCCCAGGCTGGACCCCATGGGCCTGGCATGCAACCAAATTATTTATTTATTTTTTGTTTGTTTGTTTTTTTAATTTAAGATGGGGTTTCACCATGATGGTCAGGCTGGTCTTGAACTCCTGACCTCAGGTGATCCACCCACCTCGGCCTCCCAAAGTGCTAGGATTACAGACGTGAGCCACTGCGCCCGGCCTATGTATTTATTTCTTTAATTTTTTTTTTTTTTAGAGACAAGGTCTAACTCTGCCACCCAGGCTGGAGTACAGTGGCGTGATCTCAGCTCATGGCAGCCTCAGCCTCCCAGGCTCCAGCGATTCTTCTGCCTCAGCCTCCTAAGTCACTGGGATTAGAGATGTGAGCCACCAAGCCTGACTAATTTTTTTTTTTTTTTTTTTTTTTTGAGGCAGCATCTCGCTCTGTCACCCTGGCTGGCATGCAGTGGCTCCATCTTGGCTCACTGCAACCTCTGACAAGCAATTCTTGAACCTAGTTCAAGCAATTCTCCTGCCTCAACTGCCCAAGTAGCTGGGATTATAGGCGCCCGCCACCACACCCAGCTAATTTTTGTATTTTTAGTAGAGATGGGGTTTCACCATGTTGGCCACGGTGATCTTGATCTCCCGACCTCCTGATCTGCCTGCCTCGGCCTCCCAAAGTGCTGCGATTACAAGCGTGAGCCACTGCGCCTGGCTGCCTGGCTAAGTTTTTAATATTTGTAGGGATGGGGTCTTCCTGTGTTGTCTAAGCTGGTCTCTGACTCCTGGGCTCAAGCAGTCCTCCTGCCTTGGCCTCCCAAAATGCAGCGATTACAGGCATGAACCACTGCACCTAGCTAACCCCAATTTCTTTTCTTTCCTTTCCCTTCCCTTTCTTTTTTTCTTTTCTCTTTTGAGATAAAGTCTCACTCTGTCACTCCACGCTAGAGTGTAATGGCACAATCTTGGCTCCTGCAACCTCTGTCTCTTGGGTTCAAGCAATTTTCCACTCTCAGCCTCCCAAGTTGCTGGGATTACAGGTGTGTGCCACCACGCCTGGGTAATTTTTTTGTATTTTTGTAGAAATCGAGTTTCACCATGTTGGCCAGACTGGTCTCGAACTCCTGACCTGAAGTGATCCGCCCGCCTCAGACTCCCAAAGTGTTGGGATTACAGGTGTGAGCCACTGCATCCAACCCCAGTTTCACAGAAGAGAAAACTTCTCAGGCTCAGGGAGCTTGTCAGTACCCCGAAGTAAAAGTCAGCAGAAGGCTGAGGTTGGTGGCTCACACCTGTAATCCCAGCTCTTTTGGAGACTGAGGCAGGCAGATCACCTGACATCAGGAGTTCAAGACCAGCCTGGCCGACGTGGTGAAACCCTGTCTCTGCAAAAATACAAAAAAACGGCCGGTGGCTCATGCCTGTAAACTTTGGGAGGCCGAGGTGGGCAGATCACCTGAGATCAGGAGCTTGAGACCACCCTGACCAACATGGTGAAACCCTGTCTTTACTAAAAATACAAAAATTAGCCAGGTGTGGTGGTACATACCTGTAGTCCCAGCTACTTGGGAGGATGAGGCAGGAGAATTACTTCAACTTGGGAGGCAGAGGTTGCAGTGAGCCAAGATCACGCCATTACACTCTAGCCTGGGCAACAAGAGTGAAACTCCATCTCAAATTAAAAAAAAAAAAAAAAAACCAGCTAGGCCTGATGGCGAGTGCCTGTAATCCCAGCTACTCAGGAGACTGAAACGGGAGAATTGCTTGAACCTGGGAGATAAAGGTTGCAGTGAACCGAGATTGCACCATTGCACTCCAGCCTGGGCGCCTGAGCGAGACTCCATCTCAAAAAAGAAAAGTCAGGCCAGGCGAGGTGGCTCATTCCTGTAATCCCAGCACTTTGAGAGGCCGAGGTGGGTGGATCACCTGAGGTCAGGAGTTTGAGACCACCAGCCTGGCCAACATGGAGAAACCCCATCTCTTAAAAGAAAAAAAAAGGTCAGCAAAATGCCGCAGGGGATGGCTCATGCCTGTAATCCCAGCTCTTTGGGAGGCCAAGGTGGATGGATCACTTGAGGTCAGGAGTTTGAGACCAGCCTGGCCAACATGGCGAAAACCTGTCTCTACTAAAAACAAAAAAAAATTACCCGGACGTGGTGGCGCGCATCTGTTTCCCCAGCTACTCAGGAGGCTGAGGTTGAGAGGATCACTTGAACCCAGGTGTCAGACTGCCCACCACCACATCCAGCTCATTTTTGTATTTTTAGTAGAGATGGTTTCACCATGTTGGCTAGGCTGGTCTTGAACTCCTGACCTCAGGTGATCCGCCTGCCTCAGTCTCCCAAAGAGCTGGGATTGCAGGTGTAAGCCCCCGCCCCCAGCCTACTGCAGTGAGCCCAGATCACACTACTGCACTCTAGCCTGGGCGACAGAGTGAGACTTTGTCTCAAAACAACAAAAAGTCAGCAGAGAGGAAAGGCTGGTCCTGGAACCCCAGTCTGAGAAGCCAAGCCTGCTCCTTGCAATCTTTGGAGCTTTGCTTACCCAGGGAATGGATTGGGGGGTTCGCTCACCCACCTGCAGGTAGATTTGGTGCAGTCTGGGCTCAAACTCAAGGGGTCCAACAGCCCTTCTTTGTGGACACTCGGCGGGGGGCCCTCCCTGGCCCTCTGTTTCCTCCTCTGTAAAGCAAGGGTTATTCATTATTAACTCATGTTTATAAAGCATCCAGGTCTGTTAGGGCCCCTGCCCTCAGGGACCTCATGACTGGGACAAAGGAACAAGGAAATGATTTATGACCGAATTTTTCTTTTCTTTCTTTTTTTTTTAATAATAGAGACGGGGTTTCTTCATGTTGGCCAGGCTGGTCTCGAACTCCTGACCTCAGGTGATCCACCCGCCTCGGCCTCCCAAAGTGCTGGGATTACAGGCGTGAGCCACTGTGCCTGGCCTTCTTTTGTTTTTTTTTTTGAGACAGAGTCTTGCTCCGTCACCAGGCTGGAGTGCAGTGGCGCGATCTCGGCTCACTTCAACCCTCGCCTCCCGGGTTCAAGCGATTCCCGTGCTTCAGCCTCCCAAGTAGCTGGGACTATAGGCTCGTGTCACCATGTCAGGCTAATTTTTTTTTTGTATTTTAGTAGAGACGGGTTTTCACCATGTTGGCCAGGATGGTCTTGATCTCCTGACCTAGTGATCTGCCCGCATCTACCTCCCAAAGTGCTGGGATTACAGGCGTGAGCCAACACGCCCGGCCCAGAATTTTTCAAGAGAAACAAAACCGGGCAAAGCACCAGGGCAAGACTGCAGTGCTTGCTGAGGGCTGCTTTGTGGAGGTAGTGATTCAGGGCAATAGCACACCCAGGGCCTTGAGGCCAGACGTGTTTGGCCCCTTGGGACAGCATTGAGGAGGCGGTTGTGACTGAAGCAAACTGGGTTGGGGAGAGTTGGGGGTACCATATAGGCAGGGAGGCCTACAGGCTGGGCATCAGGGACCTGTGGGCCCCCAGCAAGGAAAGCAGATGTTATACTTAGAGCGCTGGGGAGCCACGGAGGCTTCTGAGCAGGAGAGGATATGATCTGCTTTTTTTTTTTTTTTTGAGACAGGGTCTCACTCTTTCCCCCAGGCTGAAATGCAGTGGTGTGATCATGGTTCACTGCAGCCTCGACCTCCTGGTCTCAGGTGATCCTCCCACCTCAGCCTCCCAGGTAGCTGGGCCTACAGTGGTGTGCCACCTTGCCCAGCCATGATCTTTTATGTGTTTAAATAAGATTTGTGGCTGGGTGCGGTGGCTCATGCCTGTAATCCTAGCACTTTGGGATGCTGAGGCGGGGGGATTACTTAAGGCCAGGAGTTCAAGACCAGCCTGGCCAATATGGTAAAACCCTGTCTCTACTAAAAATTTAGCAAGGTGTGATGGTGCAGGCCTTTGGTCCCAGCTACTCAGGAGGCTGAGGCAGGAGAATCGCTTGAACCAGGGAGACGGAGGTTGCAGTGAGCTGAGATTCCGCCATTGCACTCCAGCCCGGGTCATAGTAAGACTCTGTCTCAACAACAAAAAAAAGATTTGCAGCCAGGTGCAGTGGCTCACGCCTGTAATTCCAGGGCGTCAGGGAGGAAGCTCATCTCCGTAAGCCCCTTCCCGTCTTCCTCTGTCTCTCACAGGGTGTGGATGCCAGTCTCTGGGTCGTATCACTGCAATCCCAGGCCTCCAACTGCAGGGAAACATCTGCTTTCCGGAGTGCAAGGATCTTCCAACCCAGAGGGAGGTCACAGGGAAGGAGGATGGCTGAAACAAAGAGAAAGAGTCACACGGCCCAGCACAGTGGCTCACGCCTGTAATCCCAGCACTTTGGGAGGCTGAGGCAGGCGGATCACTTGAGGTCATGAGTTCGAGACGATCCTGGCCAACATGGTAAACTCCGTCTCTACTAAAAATACAAAAATTAGCTGGGTGTGGTGACAGGCACCTGTTGTCTCAGCTACTCAGGAGGCTGAGGCAGGAGAATCACTTGAACCCGGGAGGGGGAGGTTGGAGTGAGCTGAGATCACACTACTGCACTCCAGCCTGGGCAACAGAGCAAGACTCTGTCTCAAAACAAACAAGAAAACAGGGGAGACGCTATGTACAGCTGTTACCAGGGGCCCAGGTGCCATTCCTCATTCTGGCTGGGAGGCCTCGGAGATGTGGCCACATCTCCAGAGCCTGAGATGCTGCCTGGAGGAGGTTTACTACTGGTCCTGGTCCTGATTCACATTCACTTGGTGCTGGATAAATGCTTATGATGAATACCATAAGAGCAGGAGAGCCCATGTAATTTCCCAGACCTAGTACAAAAGGAAAATGCAGAGCCCCTTGTTATGATTATTAAGGGCTGGCCACGGTGTCTTTTGCCTGTAATCCCAGCACTTTATGAGGAAGGAGGATTGCTTGAGGCCAGGAATTCAAGACCAGCCTGGGTAATACACACACACACACACACACACACACACACACACACACACACACACAAAGATTTGCAGCCAGGCGCCCTGGCTCACACCTGTAATCCCAGGGCCTCAGGGAGGAAGCTCCTCTCCATAAACCCTTTCCCGGCCTTTCCTGTCTTCCTCTGTCTCTCATAGGGTTCTCTACAGACCCCATCTCTACAGAATATTTAAAAATTAGCCAGGGGGCCAGGCGTGGTGGCTCACACCTATTCCTAGCACTTTGGGAGGCTGAGGTGGGTGGATCACTTGAGGTCAGGAGTTTGAGACCAGCCTGGGCAACATGTGAACCCCATCTCTAGTAAAAATACAAAAAAAGTAGCCAGGCATGGTGGCACACATCTGTAATCCCAGATACTCAGGAGCCTGAGTCAGGAGAATCACTTGAACCCGGGAGGTGGAGGTTGCACTGAGCCAAGATCACACCACTGCACTCCAGCCTGGGCAACAGAGCAAGACTCCGCCTCAGAAAAATAATAACAAACAAACACAAATTAGCTGGGCGTGGTGGTACACATCTGTACTCCTGCTACTTGGGAGGCTGAGACAGGAGAATTGCTTGAGTCCAGGAGGTTAAGGCTGCAGTGAGCTGAGATTGCACCGCTGCACTCCAGCCTGGGGGACAGAGTGAGACCCTGTCTTGAAAAACAGCAAAGAGACTAGGCACAGGGATTCATGCCTGTAATCCCAGCACTTTGGGAGGCCAAGGCGGGTGGATCATGAGGTCAGGAGTTCGAGACCAGACTGACCAACATGGTGTAAACCCTGTCTCTACTAAAAATACAAAAATTAGTCAGGTGTGGTGGTGGGTACCTGTAATCCCAGCTACTCAAGAGGTTGAGGCAAGAGAATCGCTTGAACCTGGGTGGCAGAGGTTGCAGTGAGCCGAGATGGTGCCACTGCACTCTAGCCTGGGTGACAAAGTGAGACTCTGTCTCAAAAAAAAAAAAAAAAAAAAAAAAAGAAAGAAAGAAAGAAAGAAAGAAAACAACAAAGAAACAAATTCCAAAGTCTATGGGGACCAGAGGACCAAAGTTTGGGGAAGGGTGTCAGTACTTCCACATTTTGGGGTCTACCTCCCACACCTTGGGGTCCCTCAGGCTTTGACATGTGTCCTGGGATCCAGGAGGGGTGCAGCTGGTGGCTGGGCCAAGCCCTTGGGGGGTATCCCCACTGTTATGGTGGGTACCATCCAGGGAGGTCATGACCAGGAGCTGAGGGGCACCCACAGGGCCCATCCGGGTGATGGGTGCTTGGGAATTGGCTGTTAACATCATCAGGGATGTAGGGGTGTGGGGTCTGTCTTGGGGACTTGGGTGTCCAGGTGCTGCCCTTGCCCCGGGCAGCAGGTCAGGAGACTGAGAAGCAGAAAGGCAAATACATACATACAGACTTTGGAGAGCAGCCCCTCAGGGGCTGGCCTCTTGCTTCTAGGTGAGACCCTCTCCTGGGGGGCCACTCAGGGTCCATCGGGGACACCACAGCCATGCCCACATGCAAGACAGACATTGCGTAGCTGCCCAGAGCCCTCCACTGGCCAGTAGTCACAGTGCCCATGGTGGGTGTTGAGCAGCGTCTGGACCTGGCTGGAGGGCAGGTGTCTGGAGTCCTGTGGGAGGAGGGGCTGGACCTTGGAAAGGCAACTGGGGAGAGCAGGTTGGAGACAGGGATGCAATGCGCAGGGGCACTACGGCCACTACCAGTGTGACGGTCTACACTGGGCTCTTCGAGGGGTAGGTGGGATGCTTAGAGAGTGTTGCAGCTCAAACTCCACTTTCCACTTCCTCACATGTTCATGCACCCACTCAATGCCTATCTACAATCCACGAACCCATCCACCCATTCATCCATCCACTCACCAACCTGCCCATCCATCCACTCATCCATCCACCCATCCATCCATATACCCATCTGTCTTCCCATCCATCCATCCATCCATCCATCTATACACCTACCCATCTTCCCATCCATCCACCTAGACACTCACCCATCCATCCATCCACCTATCCACCTTCCCATCCATCCAACCATCCATCTACCCAACCATCCACCCATCCATTCGTCTACCAATCCATCCCTCCATACACCTATCCATCTTCCTATCCATCCAACCATCTATCTACCCAACCATCCACCCATCCATTCATCCACCAATCCATCCATCCATACACCTACCCATCTGCCTATCCATCCACCCATACACTCACCCATCCATCCATCCATACACCTATCTGTCTTCTCATCTATCCAACCATCTGTCTGTCCACCCATTCACCAATCCATCCAGCCAGCCAGCCACCCATTCATCCATCCATACACCTACCCATCTTCCCATCCATCCACCTAGACACTCACCCATCAATCCATCCATCCACCTATCCACCTTCCCATCCATCCAACCATCCATCTACCCAACCATCCACCCATCCATTCGTCCACCAATCCATCCATCCATACACCTATCCATCTGCCCATCCATTTACCCATCCACCCACCCACCCATCCATCCATACACCCATGCATCTTCCCATCCATCCATCCACCCATTCACCTATCCATCCATCCATACACCCATCCATCCATACATACACCTATCCATCTGCCCATTCAACCACCCATCCTCCCACCCCTCCATCCATCCATCCACCCATCCGTCTTCCCATCCATCCAACCATCTGTCTATCCACCCATTCACCCATCCGTCCAGCCAGCCAGCCACCCACCTATCCATCCATCCATACACCTACCCATCTGCCTATCCATCCACCCATACACTCACCCATCCATCCATCCATGCACCTGTCCATCTACCCATCCTTCCAATCATCCATCCACCCATCATCCATCCACCCACCAGTCCATCCATCCATACACCTACCTATCTGCCCATCCATCTACCCATCCACCCATCCACCCATCATCCATCCACCCACCAGTCCATCCTTCCATACACCTATCCATCTACCCATCCACCCGCCCATCCACGCATCCATCCACCCATCTGTCTTCCTATCCATCCGTTCATCCATCTATCCATCCATCCACCCAGCCATCTTCCCATCCATCCAACTATCCATCCATTTACCCATCTACCTATACATCCATCCATCTACATATCCATCCATTCAACCATCCAACCACGTGTACATCCATCTTCCCATATATTCATCCATTCATCGATCCATTATTTATCCATCCATCCACCAAGTCACCTATCCAGTCATTTATCCTCCATCTCCCATCCATCCCTGATCCATCCCACTATTCACCAATCCCCCATTCCTACCCCATCCATCCATATCCTTCCATCCATCCACCTTCATATGCAGGCATCATCCATGATCCACCCAACTCTACTTCCACATCTCATACTTCTACTCATTCTTCAAGCCCCAGCTCCATGTGTCTTCCTCCATGCAGCCCTCCATGTGGCCCAAACCCTGTCCCTTCCTCTGGCCCAGGCCTGACCCCATGGAGCTAAGAGTGAATGCACCTGGCTCACCTTTCAAACTGGAAAATGCTCAAGAGCCAAGACTGGGGCTGAGGCTTCTTAGGGGCCCAGCAGCACCAGTGTGAGGGGGTGCCGAGGAGGATGGCCCCAGGGAAGGAATCCAGGCTTGGCCTGAGACCACTCCAGGGGGCATTAAGAGCCCTGGGAACAGAGATATCTGGGTTTGTGCCCCTTTTTGTCACATATGCCCTGTGTGACACAGAACAGGTCACTTTAACGTGTCTGAGCCTCAGTTTCCCCATTTGGAAATCAATCTGTCTCATGTTAATTGCATGTACAAGGAGTTGAGGCCCACATCAGGCCCCAGCTGGGATGTATCAGCTCCACTCCAGAGGAGAGGCCAGGAGGAGCTGGGGCAAGGAGAACAGGAAGGGAGACTGAGAAGGTGAATGGGGCCAGGCACAGTGGCTCACACCTGTAATCCCAACAGTTATTGAGGCTGAGGCAGGAGGATCACTTGGGGCCAGGAGCTTGAGACCACCCTGGCCAACATAGCCAGACCCCATATATACAAAATATAAAAAGATTAGCTGGGCATGATAGTGTACACCGGTGGTCCCAGCTAATCAGGAGTCTGAGGGGGGAGGATGGCGTGAGCCTGGGAGGTCGAGGCTGCAGTGAGCAGTAATGGTGCCACTGTATTCCAGTCTGAATGACAGTGAAAATAAAAGGTGGATGGCACTAGTTGGGAGGCTGGGAGGGGTGTGGGACATAGGTGTGCCTCCTTTTCTTTTCTTTTTTCCCCTTCAGAGCTACTGGAAAGGTGTGCTTCCTAATAGATTCAGAGTTCTGAATTTTCTTTTCTTTTGAGAGGGGACTTACTCTGTCACCCAGGCTGGAGTGCAATGGCATGACCTCGGCTCACTGCAACCTCCACCTCCCCGGTTCAAGCAATTCTCCTGCCTCAGCCTCCTGAGTAGCTGGGATTACAGGCATGCACTACCATGCACAACTAATTTTTGTATTTTTCAGTAGAGACGGGGTTTCACTATGTTGGCCAGGCTAGTCTTGAACTCCTGACCTCAAGTGATCCGCCCACCTCGGCCTTCCAAAGTGCTGGGATTACAGACATGAGCCACCGTGCCCGGCCTCTTTTCTGATTCTCCAAATTATATGTGCTCATTGTAAAAACAGTTTTAGAAAGTACAGACACATGTAAATAACCTAAATAGGTCCCTTGTCACAGCATTTAATTTCCTCTATGAATTTTTAATACCTATTTACTTTATGCCTGGTGCTTACTGGTAAATTTTTAAATGCTGGCAGAGGAAACAAACTAAGTAAACAAATTCAGATGCCGTCCCTGCCCTTGGCCCTAGCTGACACAGACCAGGTGCTCTGTAAATATCTGTTGAGTGAATGAAATTTTAAAAATAAAATCAATGCCCAGAAATAACTGTTACTAACACGATGGTCTATTTCCATCTAGATTTTTTCTATCTTTCTTTTTTTTCTTAGCCCAAATGGAATTATACTATACGCATGATTTGTCAGTCAAGGCGAACTTCCAGGGTACATTCTCGAGTTTAGAGACTTCAGCGTCACTCACCTTGAAGCTTTTCTATGGTTTGTTAAACAAACCCCCTATGGTTGGACATCTAGGTCACTCTCTGGGGACAGTCTAACAAATAGAATAACACATTTTCTTTCTTTTTTTTTTTTTTTGAGATGAAGTCACACTCTGTTACCCAGGTTGGATGCAGTGGCGCAATATGGGCTCACTGTTACCTCCACTTCCTGGGTTCAAGCGATTCTCCTGCCTCAGTTTCCTGAGTAGCTGGGACTACAGGCACCCACCATCATGGCTGGCTAATTTTTTTTTTTTTTTTTTTTTTTTTTTGAGATAGAGTTTCGCTCTTGTTACCCAGGCTGGAGTGCAATGGCGCGATCTTGGCTCACTGCAACCTCCGCCTCCTGGGTTCAAGCAATTCTCCTGCCTCAGCCTCCCGAGTAGCTGGGACTACAGGCACGTGCCAACATGCCCAGCTAATTTTTGTATTTTTAATAGAGACGGGGTTTCACCATATTGACCAGGATGGTCTCGATCTCTTGACCTCGTGATCCACCTGCCTCAGCCTCCGAAAGTGCTGGGATTACAGGCGTGAGCCACCGCACCCGGCATGGCTGGCTAATTTTTGTATTTTTAGAAGAGACGGGGTTTTGCCATGTTGGCCAGGATAGTTTTGATCTCTTGACTTCATGATCCGCCTACCTTGGCCTCCCAAAGTGCTGGGATTACAGGCGTGAGCCATTGCACACGGCCATTTTTTTTTTTTTTTTTTTTGAGACAGAGTCTCACTCTGTTGCTCAGACTGAAGTGCAGTGGTGTGATCTTGGCTCACTGCAACCTCTGACTCCCCGGGTTCAAGCGATTCTCCTGCCTTGGCCTCCCTAGCAACTGGGATTACAGGTATGCACCACCATGCCCGGCTAATTTTTGTATTTTTAGTAAAGACGGGTTTTCACCATGTTGGCCAGGCTGGTCTTGAACTCCTGACCTCAGGTGATCCACCCGCCTCGGCCTCCCAGAGTGCTGGGATGACAGGCGTGAGCCATCATGGCTGGCCACTACTGCCTATTTCTGCATCTCCTGTCCCAGACAAACTGAAGGAACAAGGCCAAACATTTATTGAGCACCGGCGGTATACTTAGCGCTCAACCTGCATCCTCAAAGACCATCGTTACAACAGCCCGCTAGGAGTGGGTCAACTCAGTCACCAGTGGGCTCGACCCTCACTCACTGTAGAGAAGGGAAAGCTGAGGTTCAAAGAGGTGAAATGACACTCCTGGGTCACACAGCAAGGATATGCAGGGCAGGTTTTGGAATGAGGCTATTCCTGCATCCATCGTATAGAAAGGGAAGGCGAGGCGCAAAGAACGTCAGCCGGGTGCTGGAGACCAGACGGCAGCCCACAGTGAGTAGTGGACTTGGGTCTGGGATGCGCCTGGTGGGGCGGGGCTATCCTCATTGGGTGGGCGGGGCCTGACCCAGGCTGCCCCTATCAGGTGGAAGCAGGGCGGAGTGCACCTGCGCAGAGGGCTTAGGGGGCGTGGCTAGAGGCTGAGATGCGCCTGGTGGGCTGGGACGGGGCGGGGCTACGGCGGGGCGGGCGGTGCAGCTCTGCCCCGGAAGAGCTTTCTTGCTACACGCGGTTGAGGCTAAGCTACCAGCAGGATCAAAGGGTCCTGCTGTGGGTGGTCGTGCAAAAAATGAGGCTGCGAGGTCACGTCGTCCATGCCCTGAGGGAAACGACAGGACCCTCGGCCTCAGCTCCTCGTTCAGCAAATAGAGCCGCCATCTTTGACTCCTGTCTGTGCTCTGTATGCGCCTCAGCAAGCCTGAGTCTCCACATCTGTCGAACGGGCATGCCATCCCCAAGAGGGAAGGGACCTTTTGTTCACCAGAGCTGATCCTTTCCCTGTGCCCCCACAGCCTCAGAATAAAGCCAAACACCTCACCTGTCCACGCTGAACTCCCTCCGCGATCCCCCTCATTCACGGTGCTCTAGCCACAGGCTTCCGGGCTGGTCTGCACAGGGCAACAACATTACTGCCCCAGGGCCTTTGCGCATGCTCTCTGAGCGGCCTATTCTCAGTTCTTCCCGATGACTAGCTACTCTTTTAGGCGTCAGCAAAATGCTACCTCCTGGCCAAAATAGCCTCCCCTCTCTGCAGTTTCAAATCCACGGAGGGAGTAGATTTTAGGCCTACAAAAAATATATATGTATAGGCCAAGTGCGGTGGCTCACGCCCGGAATCCCAGCACTTTGGGAGGCCGAGGCAGGTGAATCACCTGAGGTCAGGAGTTTGAGACCAGCCCGATCAACATGGCAAAACACTGTCTCTACTAAAAATACAAAAATTAGCCAGGTGTGGTGGTGGGCACATGTAACCCCAGCTACTTGGGAGGCTGAGGCAGGAGAATCACTTGAACCCAGGAGGCAGAGGTTGCAGTGAGCCGAGATCACGCCACTCCTGCCTGGAAGAGAGAGTGAGACTCCGTCTCAAAATAATTAAATAAATAAAAGGCCGGACCCGGTGGCTCACACCTGTAATTCCAGCTCTTTGGGAGGCCAAGGCAGGCAGATCACCTGAAGTCAGGAGTTCGAGACCAGTCTAACCAGCATGGAGAAACCCATCTCTACTAAAAATACAAAATTAGCTGGGCGTGGTGGCTCATGCCTGTAATCCCAGCTATTCAGGAGGCTGAGGTAGGAGAATTGCTTGAACCTGGGAGGTGGAGGTTGGGGAGTAGAGATTGCACCATTGCACTCCAGCCTGGGCAATGAGAGCAAAACTCTGTCTCAAAAAAAA
>PVKV010034375.1:0-17747 GCA_004027835.1 Alouatta palliata | reverse complement strand
AGGTCAAGAGATCGAGACCATCCTGGTCAACATGGTGAAACCCTGTCTCTACTAAAAATACAAAAATTAGCTGGGCATGGTGGCACGTGCCTGTAGTCCCAGCTACTCGGGAGGCTGAGGCAGGAGAATTGCTTGAACCCAGGAGGCGGAGGTTGCAGTGAGCCGAGATCACGCCATTGCACTCCAGCCTGGGTAACAAGAGCGAAACTCCGTCTCAAAAAAAAAAAAAAAAATATATATATATATATATAATCAGTTTTAAAATTAGTATCAATAATAATAAAACCACAATATCCAAAGTTGTGGTTTAGCCAAGCAGCTAAAATCTTTGTGGGCATGGGCAGAGCCTGGCAGAAGCGTGGATTTCTTTGAAGGTTCTTGGGGGCCCAGCCTGTTATTTCATGGGAGGAATCCCCCAGCAGTATCTGTGGACTTTCACTTAACCCCATTTTGCGGTCCAACACCTCACCCTCCCCTTTACAGGATCCCTAAGACCCGGAGCTTCTCTGGTTCCATCGATCCTTCAAATAATCCTCACATCACACCACCCCACCCAGAGGGGTAGCTGCTGGCTGCACAGCGTGGGTAGGGTGTGGGTGGACATGGGGGAACGGCACCCACTTATCATTACACTGACTTCCCACCAGTCCCCACTGTTGGCTGAAGCCTCACCTCACCCTTTATGGTTCTGGTGGAGTTCCTGAGCTTCGCTGGGGCTCTAGCAGGTAATTCCACTTGCCTCTTTGCCCCTCCTTTTGGGAACACATAATTTCAACTCTTAATTCTCCATCCACTTTCCATCTTTGAAAATGTCAGCCAGGCGGCTGGGCATGGTGGCTCATGCCTGTAATCCCAACACTTTGGGAAGCCAAAGCAGACAGATCATGAGGTCAGGAGTTCGAGACCATCCTGGCCAACATGGTGAAACCCCATCTCTACTAAAATAAAAAAAAATTAGCCAGGTGTGGTGGCACACACCTGTAGTCCCAGCTACTCAGGAGGCTGAGGCAGGGGAATTGCTTGAACCTGGGAGGTGGAGGTTGCAGTGAGCTGAGATCGCACCACTGCACTCCAGCCTAGCAACAGAGCAAGACTCCATCTTAAAAAAAAAAAAAAGAAAATATCAGCCAGGAATGGTAGCTCAGGCCTGTAATCCTCGCACTTTGGGAGATGAAGGCGGAGGCAGTGGATCGCTTGAGGCCAGGAATTCAAGTTCAGCCTGGCCAACACAGCAAACCCCGTCTCTACTAAAAATACCAAAAAAAAGTTAGCTCGGTGTGGTGGTGGGTGCCTGTAATCCCAGCTACCCAGGAGGCTGGGGCACGAGAATCATTTGCACCTGGGAGGTGGAAGTTGCAGTGAGCCAAGATCACGCCACTGCACTCCAGCCTGGGCAAAAGAGTGAGAAAAAAGAAAATGTCAGGCTCTTTGTTCTATTGTCTTCCCTCCTGTTTTCTTTCCCTTGGTATATATTTTTGGTTTTCTTTACTATCAATTTAGAGAGATCCTAAGAGAAAACTGAGATGAACTCATGTGTTGAAGCCTGCTGTGTGAACTGGCGATCTCTATTCACTCTATTTAGACAGAAACGTGTAACAAGCAGCTCCTGAGGCATCCAGAGAGGTGCAGGCCGAGCCCTCTCAGCACCACCCTCCACAGGAGCCCAAACAGCCCCAGTGCATTTCTTTACCTTGATTTCTTTGCTACTCATTTCCTCCAGCTGTGGAAGGGTAAAGGCAAAAGCACAAAGACCTGGGTTCGAATCCTCCTCCATCTGCCACACCATGGTCTTACCATATTGATTCTCAGCGCGTAACTACTGCCTCATGGACCCGGTTAGCTAAGAGAGGTTCCATGAAACTGCTGTTGCAGAAATGCTTCTAACTATAAAATGCCGAACCTGGGAAAGAATGTTTGGATTCTCATAGCCTGGATCACTAGGACACTGCCTTGGCCTGCTGGTACCCCACCCCCAACTAACCCAGGCCAGGGGAGGTAGAGCCCCAGCCCCTGAGACCCTCAGGCCTTCTGGGGTTTCCAGGCCTGACAGAGGGACCCAGAAACAGTAGCCCCAGCAACAAAGTGAGGGGCCAGAAACCATGCAAAGATGGAGGGAGACTGAAAAACAAGTCAGTGCTTTATTAACCTGGCAAAGGGGCAGCTAAACAGCCCAAGCAGCCCCCTGCCAGACCCTCCTCTGCACTCCTCTGCCCAAGTCACAGCCCAAGCCCTGGACCTGTAGGAGTGCAGGCTGGGCAGGGGCAAGGCCAAGGAAGGGGTGGAGTTGTTCAATGCAGATGTTAAGGTCCAACCCTACTTCCTTCCTAAGTCTGGGGGTGGGTCCCCCTCCCACCCCTTCCTCCCTGTACAGTTCTGGCTCTTCCTGGAGTCAGGAGGCTGTGTGTCCCACATCTGCTGTGGTCTGGAAGGTGATCCCATCCCCGGGCAACGGGGAGGCCAGGAAGGGCCAGAGCCAGACGAGGACCCAGCGGGGCCCCAGGGCTGCCTGCAGGTTTCGGCAGGGACCCAGGTCATAGGAGTGCTGGCCCCGAGCCCACTCCCACGTGGTCTGGCCCCGCAGCAGCAGCATTCCATGGAAGAGCAGCCCAGCCCCGCACAGCAGCGCACCCGCCACGCACGTGTCCATCACGAAGGCCAAGGCGAACTGTGCCAGAGAAACACTGCCTGCAAGGAGAGAGCAGAGGACAGGGAGTGGCAGTAGCACCCAGCTCTTCTTCCACCGGCTCCCCTCCACCACAAAGCAGGGCTCATTCCTCTGCTCAGCAAACCCTGTGTCTGTATCGATACTCACTGGCCAGCCCATGCAGGGTGACAAGAACACACTGGTAAACTGGGCAGGCACAGCCCCCTGCTTGCGATACGGCTTCATTCCTGCATCACCTACTTGGTGAGCACCTCCTTAGCCCCAGAGGTGGCGCCAGGCACTAGAGGGCGTCTCTGCCCTCAGGGAGCTCACAGACATCAAAGGCCATTCTCAGTGGGGCGCAATGGCTCCCGCCTGTAATTCCAGCACTTCCGGAGGCCGAAACAGGTGGATAACCTGAGGTAAGTTTGAGACCAGCCTGGACAACATGGTGAAACTCCATCTCTACTAAAAAATACAAAAATTCGGCCAGGCACGGTGGCTCACACCTGTAATCCCAGCACTTCGGGAGGCCAAGGCAGGTGGATCATGAGGTCAGAATATCGAGACCATCCTGGCCATGGTGAAACCCTGTCTCTACTAAAACACAAAAACTTAGCCGGGTGTGGTGGCGCATGCCTGTAGTCCCAGCTACTCAGGGGGCTGAAGCAGGGGAATCGCTGAATCCAGGAGAAGCAGGTTGCAGTGAGCCGAGATCGTGCCACTGCACTCCAGTGTGGTGAAAGAGCAACACTCCATCTCAAAAAAAAAAAATTGCCAGGCACAGTGGTTCAAGCCTGTAATCCCAGCACTTTGGGAAGCTAAGGTGGGCGGATCACCTGAGGTCAGGAGTTTGAGACCAGCCTGACCAACAGATGAAACCCCCATCTCTACTAAAAATTCAAAATTATCCAGGCGTGGTGGCGCATGCCTGTAATCCCAGCTACTCGGGAGGCTGAGACAGGAAAATCACTGGAACCCAGGAGGCGGAGGTTGTGGTGAGCTGAGATCGCGCCATTGCACTCCAGCCTGGGCAACAAGAGCGAAACTTGTTCTCAAAAAAAAAAAAAAAAATACAAAAATTAGCCGGACATGGTGGTACATGCCTGTAATCCCAGCTACTTGGGAGGCTGAGGGGCTGAGGCAGGAGAACTGCTTGAACCTGAGAGGCAGAGGTTTCAGTGAGCCGAGATCGCACCATTGCACTCCAGTCTGGGCAACAAGAGCGAGACTCTGTCTCAAAAAAAAAAAAAAAAAAAAAGCCAGACAAGGTGGCTTATGCCTGTAATCCCAGCACTTTGGGAGGCCAAGGCAGGCGGATCACAAGGTCAGGAGTTCAAGACCAGTCCAGACAAAATGGTGAAACCCCGTCCGTACTAAAAATACAAAGATTAGTTGGGCATGGTGGCATGCATCTGTAATCCCAGTTACTCAGGAGGCTGAGGGGCTGAGGCAAGGAGAATTGCTTGAAACTGAGAGGCAGAGGCTGCGGCGAGCCAAGATCATGCCACTACACTCCAGCCTGGGCGACAAAGCAAGACTCCATCTCAAAAAAACAAAAGAGAGACAGAGACCATTCTCTGTTATTTAATGTGTGCCACCACAGAAAAGCCAGCAACCTGTGCCATCCTGGCCCACAGTCAGCAACAAGTACCAGCGGAACTAGTGGAGTACGCGAGGCCATGAAATGTTACGCTAAGTTAGAGAAGCCAGGCACCAAAGGTCACATGTTTATCAACCCACTTATGTGAAGCATCTTGAATAGGCAAATCCACAGAGACAGAAAGATGAGTGGTTGCCGGGGCTGAGGGGATTAGGGTGGAACATGGAGGGACCGTTAATGGGTACGGGGTTTCTTTTTAGGGTGAAAATGTTCTGGAATTAGACAGTGGTGATTGCACTACATCGTGAATGTACTAAAAGCCACCGAATTGTATACTTTAAAATAGTTAAAATGTTGAATTTCACCTCAATAAAAAGAGCCCATGGCAGGGGCTGGGGGTTGGGGGAGGCCATGCAAATTTATTAAGAGGGTAGCAGCAGTGGACTTCACCTATTTTTTCCCCTTTTTTTTCTTCAATAAGTGAACTAGACTTCACTTATGTTTATAAAATGAAGATAAAACATTCTGTTTGGGCTGGGCGTGGTGGCTCACGCTTATAATCCCAGCACTTTGGGAGGCTGAGGCAGGCAGATCACCTGAGGTCAGGAGTTCGAGACCAGCTTGGCTGACATGGTGAAACCCCACCTCTACTAAAAATACAAAATTAGCCAGGCATGGTGATGGGCACCTGTAATCCCAGCTACTTGGGAGGCCAAGGCAGGAGAATCACTTGAAGCCAGGAGGCAGAGGTGGCAGTGAGCCAAGACTGTACCATTGCACTCCAGCCTGGGTAACAAGAGCGAAACTGCATCTCAAAAAAAACGATTCTCTTTGAAGGTACTGAGGCAGGCCAGAGGCACCTGTGAGACAAGCGGGTGGCCGGTCTGCAGGTCTGCAAGCACAGGGAGAAGCGCAGGCTGGACAAGTGGCCCTGCGAGAGGTGTGCAAGGCCCTGAGACCGTCAAGTAGGGGTGCAAGGCGCCGAGACTGCAGGCGTGAGAGGGGAACGGCGCCTAGATAGGAGCATGGGGAAATCAGTTATTGGGGATCAGATAAAAGATGGCAAAGGGCAACCAGAAAGGAAGGCAGGTGCGCCAAGGTCCCAGCCATCGGTGATGCCAGGCGAGAACACTTCACAAGACCTAGGGGCCAGCAGTGTCATGAGTCTAAAAGGTCTCATAAAACATGAACTCAAGTGGGTCCTGAAGTACATGGAGACAGACCCCTGGTGAGTGGTGGTGGCAGAAGTCGGGCTGCAGCAGGCAGGGAATGCGCATCCATGAGCCTGGGCAAGTCCCTCAGGAAGCTTAGAGCAGGACAAGGCAGGGTTTGTCCAAGGTGTCAAAGCTGGAGGAACCAGTAGAGGGGGCCCAGCCTGCAGGAGAGGCAGACGCCACAGCCTGAGGACTCCAAGCAGGGAGGCAGGCACCAAACACAAGAAGCTGCAGACAGTCAGCTGGGCTCAGAGATATGAGGACAGTGCAATTTGTGATGCGCCAGCTGATTTCTTGCTTTCTCAGTGTCACAGCTTGGAGGGTGGGAGAACAGGGAAGGTGGGAGCTGCTGTCACTGGGGGGAGCAAGCTTACGAGCAAACAGGAAGACCAGGCATGGCGGAGGGCCTGCTGAGGTCAGCGGCTGGGAACATGGCATGGCATCAACCTGCCACACACTACCACTGCTGAGAGCCAGAGGCAGACACAGAGAAGCCAGGAAGGCACCATGGAAGAAGATGAGGGAGGAAGTTTGCGACACTGGCAGGAGAATGGTGGGAAGGACGAGCTCTGAGCCGACGTCGGTGGCAAAGGTGGAAAGGCACAGACGGGTGGTGAGGGCCACGAGCCTGCAGGCTCATGGAGCAGGTGCCAGGGCGTAGAGGAGTAAAAGATAGAGAGGAGAGGAGGTGGGGAGCAGAAAGAGGGAGGCAGATGGGTGGTTTGGGTGGTGACTCAGTTTTGGATTCTGACCAGGACTGGGGTGTGGAGATGGGAGTAGGAGAAGGAAGGAAAATGAAGGAGGAGGCCAAGAGCTAAGCCATCCAGGCATTGAGGGTGCTGGTCATGCAAACTTCCAGACACCTTGATTTTTACAAGGCCCAGGGCTGAGCAAAAGTCTGAGACTGAAGCCGGAGTCTTCCGTGACTGAGGGGAGAGTGTGTTGACCACAAGGAGGTACAGGGGTGCGGCTGGAGGGCTGGGACTCATGGAGGGGTCAACGAGGAGGGCAGAGGAGGGCCTGTTGGGAAGCCAGTGCAGGCAGATGAAGACTCTGATAACCCCAGTGGGGAGGCCTCCCCTGGGCTAGAGGGTGGGCTCCATGCACAGAGCTGGGCTTGGATAGGATGAGGAGACACAGAGACTACTCGGAGTGGCTGGGGAGGTTCCTCACCATAGATCAAAGGGACGGAGGGAACCATGAAAAGGTCAGGAGGAAGGAATTGGGGCAAGAAAGGCCCAAGCATTCTGGGCATAGAGAACAAAGAGTAAAAAGGACCAGCGGGGCTTCTACCTGCGTATGTGTGGGGGAAAGAGAAATATGTGTCGTCCAGAACATGGGATCTCAGGGAGCTTCCTAATCCAAGTCTGCCCTCCATAACTGGGCCTTCTCCTGCCTGTCACTTTCACTGGCTCCCCACTGTCCAGTCAAGTAAGAGACATCTCACACCAGTGCTCAGGACCCCGCCAGCCAGGCTTCCCCTACCAATCTGGCCTTAATTCTCAGGATTCCCGCCTACCCTCCAAGCCTTTGTTCCTGCTGCTTCTCTCATTTAGAAATACCCCTAGAATTCGCTCCCACATCCTGCCACGCAGGAACTCCCACAGGTCTTTCTCCTCTCTCGACAACTCCTGGAATCCTTCCGATTCTCTGGCCAGAATGCTGCCTTGTCTCAACGCACCAGTTTCTGTTCTGCACCCCGGGGGGAATACCAACCTGCCCTTACTCACCATAATTGACACAGGGGCTGCGTCCCCCCAGGCCAGAAAGCCCAACTCCCACCAGAATGGGCTGTATTCCCCAGCCCAATACCAGGGCCCCTGCCTCTGTGCAGAGGCCTCCCAGGCACCCCACCTGTGAGCAGCATGAGCCAGGGAAGCAGGAGGAGGGCAGCCATGTGGAGGGGCGAGTGGGCTCGCAGCAGCGCTGACAGTGCAGGGCCCAGCAGCACAGAGACGTGGAGCAGGACGCCGGCGGCATGAAGCAGCAGGCACAGGAAGGGCCGGTAGTTGCCGAAGCCCACGCAGCGGCCCAGCAGGCGGCAGTGGTGGTCCCGACGTAGGATGCAGATGCGGCAGGCAGAGCAGTGTCCACTGCGTGGCGGCACTTGGCTTTGGCACTGGTAGCAGTAACTGCAGGAAGGAACCACAGGGTCAGTTCCCCTAGCAGCTCGAGTGCCCCGTATCATGCATGGGGCAGCTCCAGAGCCCATCCTGGGGAAGCAGGAACAGTCATTTGCCCCGCTTAACCTCAATTAATTTTTTTTTGTTGTTTCGTTTTGTTTTGTATTGAGATGGAGTCTCACTCTATTGCCCAGGCTGGAGTGCAGTGGCGCCATCTCGGCTCACTGCAACCTCCACCTCCCTGGTTCAAGCGATTCTCCTGCCTCAGCCTCCCAAGTAGCTGGGACTACAGGTGCCCGCCACCGTGCCCGGCTAATTTTTTGTATTTTTAGTAGAGATGGGGTTTCACCATGTTAGCTAGGATGGTCTCAATCTCCTGACCTCGTGATCCGCCTGCCTCAGCCTCCCAAAGTGCTGGGATTACAGGCGTGAGTCACGGTACCCGGCCATAAGCCTCAATTTCTTTACGGGTAAATGCAGGCTAAACAAGATGTGCTAGGCCCTTCTAGTTCTAGCATCCTACGTCTGAGGTCTCTTCCAGCCCTAAAATCCCCAGTCCTGAGACCTCTCTCAAGCCACTAACATCCAGCAGTAAATCTCTCCCTTCCTCCATGGACACTCCTTTGTCCAGGTCACTAGGAACTTCCTGGATTACGGCAATAGCCTCTCAACTGGTCTCCGATTCCACCTTTGCCCCACCTAGTAGTCTTACCCCAACGACCAAACTGACCCTCCTCTGCTTAAAATCCTCCGTGGTTCTCCAATTTATTTCTAGTAAAAAGCAAAGCCTTCCATGTCCTACAGCATCCTTCCATCTGTGACATCTCTTTCCCTCTCTTACTCCACTCCAGCCACACTGGCCTTCTTGCTGTTCCGGGAACATGCTACATACACAACTGCCTCAGAGCCTTTGCTTCATCTGTTCCCTCTGCCTGGAACACCTTTCCCTCAGATTCCCACATGGCTAACTCCCCCACCCCCTCCAAGTTTTTGCTCAAATGCCTCCTTCTTTATGAAGTCTACCTTGACCACCTATTTATTTTTATTACTTTAAAAATTAATTTGGCCGGGCGTGGTGGCTCACGCCTGTAATCCCAACACTTTGAGAGGCCAAGGCAGGTGGATTACAAGGTCAGGAGTTCGAGACTAGCCTGGCCAACATGGTGAAACCTCATCTCTACTAAAAATACAAAAATTAGCTGAGCATGGTGGTATGTACCTGTGGTCCCAGCTACTCAGGAGGCTGAGGCAGGAGAATCACTTGAACCCAGAAGGTAGAGGTTGTGGTGGGCAAAGATCACACTACTGCACTCCAGCCTGGGCAACAGAGTGAGATTCCATCTCAAAAAAATTTTTGATTAAAAAAAAATTTTAGTAGGCTGGACATGGTGGCTCACACCTGTAATCCCAGCACTTTGGGAGGCCGAGGCGGGTGGATCACTTGAGGTCAGAAGTTCGAGATCTGCCTGGCCAACATGGTGAAACCCTGTCTCTAAAAAAAAAAAAAAAAAAAATTTAGTGCTCACTTCAGCAGCACATATACTAAAATTGGAACGATACAGAGAAGATTAGCGCAAGGATGACACGCAAATTCATGAAGCATTCCATAATTTAAAAATAACAATTAAAAAAAGAAAAAAAATTTAAAGACAGGGTCTTGCTACAGTATCCAGGCTGGAGTGTAGTGGCTGTTCACAGGTGCAATCTGTGAACATATCACTACAGCCTCAGCTTCTCAAGTAGCTGGAACTACAGGCAAAAGCCTATGCCTGGCATAAAATGTGTGTGTAGAGCCTGTTACCTGGTGTAATTTGTATTTTCTAATTGACAAATTCCAGTTGTATATACTTATGGGATACCAAGTCATGTTATGATTTATCAATACAACTTGGAATAATTTTTTTTTCTGAGACAGAGTCTCGCTCTGTAGCCCAGGCTGGAGTGCAGTGGCGCAATCTCTGCTCACTGCAACACGTACTTCCCAGGTTCAAGCAATTCTCTTGCCTCCGCCTCCTGAGTAGCAGGGATTACAGGCACACGCCACCACATCCAGCTAATTTTTTTGTATTTTTAGTAGAGACGGGGTTTCACCATGTTGGCCAGGCTTGTAAATTTCTGACCTCAAGTGATCTGCCCGCCTTGGCCTCCCAAAGTACAGGCGTGAGCCACGGCACCTGGCCTAACTACCTATTTATTTGTTTATTTTGAGATGTTTCGCTCTTGTTGCCCAGGCTGGAGTGCAATGGCGCAATCTCAGCTCACCAAAACCTCTGCCTTCCTGGTTCAAGCGATTCTCCTGCCTCAGCCTCCCGAGTAGCTGGGATTACAGGCATGCGCCACCACACCTGGCTAAATTTTTTTTTGTATTTTTAGTAGAGACGGGGTTTCTCCAAGCTGGGCAGTCTGGGCTTGAACTCCTGACCTCAGGTGATCCACTGGCCTCGGCCCCCCAAAGTGCTGGGATTACAGGCATGAGCCACGGTTCCCAGCCTAACCACCTATTTAATACTGAAGCTTGCAACCCCTTTATCCTGCTCTACTTCTTATTTCCATACTACTATCACCTTCTAGCATTCTATATGATTTTCTTATTATTCCTCTAGTTTCTCATCTGCCCCTAAATGCGCTCCAGATCAGGAATCTGTTCTATTGTACCCTTAGTACCTTGCACCTAATAGGTGCCCAATAAGTAGTTGTGAGTGAATAAATAACAGTCGTTCTAGCTCTTCTATCCCGGGTTCTAAAACAATTTCTGGCTCTAACAACCCGGATCCTAATGTAAGCCGGTTCTAACATCTCAAATCTTGGGGCCCCTCCGCCCTGGCAAAGGCTCCCACTTCTCCCCCCGGATTCCACGCCCCACTCACGCCCAGCCCTGGCCCAGACCGCGGCCGGCCAGCATCACGCCCCGGATGCTGGGATCCGAGCGCAGGAAGAGCCCCACGTTGCCCAGCAGGTTGAGCAGCTGGAAGGCGGCCAGCGCCAGCTGCAAGGCCCGGGCCAGGGGTCCCAGCGGGGGCGGCCCGGGACCGACCACCAGCACGTAAGCCAGCTCCAGGCCCACGGCCGTGGCCCACAGCGCGGTGAGCACGAGAGGCAGCCGCGCGGGCGCCCCATCCGCGCCCTCAGCCGCCCAGGGTTGCCCCATGGCCTGGACACCCCAGCAATCGGAGCCGGAGGACTCAGCCGCTTCCGTATTGGGGCGGGAATAGCGGCAGACGGACGTCTGCTACGGCCAATAAAAGCCCCGAAGGGGTGCGGCGAGCGCTCAGACTCTCAGGGAGCGGCCGACCGACGGGGCGAGTTGATTCTCCGACGGACCAGCAGGAGGCGCTCGGAATCCTGCCGCACTGGAGCACGGAAGACGCCGCGGAGTGATCGGCCCGCCCACCCTGGGAGGCCCCGCCCCCTCGCCGGAGCCCCGCCCGCTGGCGCTACCAGCCGGGCGCGCCCGGGGGATTGAGTTGCAGGCTGGGCGGCGTCGGGGTTTCCCGGCTCAGCAAATTCTCCCCTACTCCCCCCAGCCGCCCCGATATTAATAGCCCTGCTGCGGCCCATCCAGCTGGCTCAGAGCCGTTCCCCATGCCCGGTGTCTCCCTTCATCATCCCAGAAAACATGCAAAACAGCTCTGCGCCTCCGTGTTCCTGACTGTGAAGTGGGGATAGGGCTCCGTGTCCCACCAGCGAGGGGCTGGAAGAGGCTAGCGAGGAGCGCCGGAGGGTAGCCGCTAGGGCGGCCCGCGGCCACTATTATTATCGGCCTTTCCATTGTGGAGATGAGGAAACAGACTCAGAGAGGTCCCGTGGATTTCCCAAGGTCACACAGCACCCCCGCAGCGGAGAGGGAACGCAAACCCAGGATCTCCGTCGCGAGATCCATCCCGGCGCCCCCCAGCTCCGCAGTCCCTGGCCCCAGGACAACCCCTTGCCAGGTCCGGCCCGAGCTCCTTCGCCCCATCCGGCCCCTCCCTCCTCCCCCATATTTAGTGCGAATTCGATCCGAGGCTGGACTGGGCCCTACTTAACGGGGACCGGGTGTCCGAGAGCGCGCGGAGCGGAGCGAAGCCAGGAGCCCGAGCAAGATGATGATGGTTATGCAGCCCGAGGGTCTGGGGGCTGGGGAGGGGCCGTTCGCGGGCGGCGGCCGGGGCGGCGAGTACATGGAACAGGAGGAGGACTGGGACCGCGACCTGCTGCTGGACCCAGCCTGGGAGAAGCAGCAGCGGAAAGTGAGTGCTCGCCCATTTCCTGACAGCAAAACCGAGGCCTGAGAGGCCGGGCGGTTTGTCCTGGGCATCTCAGCAGGGCAGGGGCAGAGGCTGTCTTTAATCTAGAGTGCCAGTCTCCAGCCCAGGCTCTGCCCATCAGCTGTCTGCTATCCCCAGGGCTGGAGAAGAGGACTGGGAGCCCTCAAGAGGGGTTTAGAATGACAAGAGAGTTTCTGGGGTCCCCACCCCGCAGGGTTCATTCCCCTGGGCCCACTGCCCCACTTCTGCTGGTCAAAACAGGTTGGGCAAAGCCCAGGAGATCCAAGTTTGGGGAGGTTCAGGAAGAAGAATCTTTCTCCCACCACTCTCCAGTTAAATATTCCCAGGCCCCACCCTGAGGGCTTGCAGCCAGGCAGCTAGTGGACTTGGGAGTGTGGTGGGGTGAGGAGGGTCCTCTCAGACCCCACCCCACCTCATCTCCAGGGTGGGGTTCATAGTCGCTGTATCTCATTTAACAATTGAAGAAACTGAAGTCCAGAAAGGAGCAGAGACAGGCCTCAAATCACAGACTGTCAGACTTCAGGACCCCCTAACCTGAGGATCTTTATCCCTTGCCCCACCCCCATTCTTTCCCAAGATACCCCAGGGGCCCTGAGTCTGCTGAAAAGGCCACAGGTCAGGGAGGGGAGACCTGGGTCCCCTTACGCAGTAACCTGACTCTCTGGCCAGATGGACACGTAGTGCTGAGGCAGCACCTCAGGGGCCCAGCCCGTAGGGCACTCAGGGCCCCTCCCTCCCTGAGCTATTTTCACTCCCAGACTTTCCCAAGTGGAGGGGGCAGGACACCTGGGTTCCCAAAGAGAAAATGATCCAGGCCAGAGGGAGGAAAGTTTGGGGAGTGGTATGCCAGGGGTAACTAGGAGAGCACCATGAGCCATTGGACCCTGCTCAGCATGTGCCAACACTGTATGACTCCAGGAAAGGGAAGGGTACCGGGGCACTCAGTGGAATTTGCAGGACCTGAGAATCCTAGAATTTAGAATCAGAGCACTTCCGCTGGGTTAGGTAACAGGAGATGACCCCAAGGGCCAGGAGGCTCCGCTGACTCGGCTGGGATTCCCCAGGTGACAGACCTCCCATTAGGCTCCCCTGCACCTGTCTGCAGCCTGGCTGCAGTCCCAGGTTCGGCAATTTCCCAGTGATGTCATCCCTGTCCTTGGCTCCAGCTGCCACCTGTTCTGCAACATCTATCCCTACCCCCTCCCACCCAGGCCTCTCCCAGATCCAGGTTCTTATGCCCCTCATACACATGCCAGTCTGTAACTTGCCTTTGTCACCTAACAAAATATCAGAAACATCTGTTTATCGTAACTTGCAGTCACCATCTCATCCATTCATTCAATGGCTGCGCAGCATAGAAGCTCTGAAAATCAATCAGCATCCCCTGTAGTTGGACATGTGGCTCATGTCTTTCTCGTCCAGCGTTGTTTATTGCAAGGTGGTAATAAACATCCTTGTGCTCTGCTAAAGCAGAGCCCTGCCCTCTCCCTGTTCCTCTATGCTCCCTTTCTCCCTAGTGACTCCTCCATCCAAGGGCTTCCTTCACATGGTCTGGGAGCAGCATGCCCACCTCCTCCCACCTGATGACTTACTATGTACCAGCACCGTTTTAGGTGCTGGGATTCGGCAGCAGACAAAATAAAGCCCCTGCCACAGGGAGCTTACATTCCATCATTTCTGTCTCATCCACTCTGTCCTGCCTTGTCCGCATCACTGACACCCTTCCTTTCTTACCCTGGTCCCAGTTACTGCCTCCTCACTTCTCCCCTCTGCCACGCCAAGCCATTCAGCTCCATTCTGCAACCAGCATGGACAGTTCTGCTCACCTCCCTCTTGCCTGAGGCTTCCCTGACTCCCTGTTGCCCTCACGATCAAATTTAATCTCCCCAGCTTAGCACCCAAGATCATGCATGCTCTGGCCCCTGCTGCCCCTCCGGCCCGCCTCTTACCACTTATGCCCCAACACCCCCAGCTCCATTCCAGCAGTGCCCGGATCCTTGTAGTCTTGACAAATGTAGCAACTGTTTCTCTCAGCCACCAAGCACTTGACCGCATGGCTGCCCCTGCCTGAAATGCCCTTGCCTGCCCTTCCCTGCCTGAATAATTCCTGTGTATCACAGTTCTGATCGAACACTGGCCTTCCCCAAGAGGCCCCCACCCTGATCTGCAGCGTCCCTCCCATAAACTCCTCAGCAACTTCTTCCAGCACTTCTCAGATCAACATGACTCTTGGATAGACTATGAGCTCCCTTAGGGCAGGAACCACATTTTATTTAGAGTTATGTTCGGCACCACCCAGACCTGCCTGTCCCCCCGCCTTTTCCAGACGCAAAGCATCTCAGACTCCAGGGTTGGAGGGAATGTGGGAAATCTAGTTGCCCTATTCAGTGCTTGGGTTCCCATCAAGTTGTACTCAGCGCCTACTTTAATTACACAAATGGGAAGACCAAGCCCCAGAGAGGGAAAGGGGCTGACCCTAGATCACAGAGAGTGAGTGGCTCAGCTGGACTTGGAGCCCACGCGGACTGTACCAAGGAGTCTCTGGAAAGACAGAATTCAGAACCTGAAGGGCAGCAGGTTGGCAGAAACTTGTGTACCAAGTACCATGTCACCCCTGTCCCCAACAGACGCACAGCCCTGTACTATCCCTCCCATCTCAGATGGCGCCTGAGGCTGAGGCTGACACCTGGGGAAGGGGTGGGCAGTCACCCCGGGAAATGAGATCAGACCAGGCATGGTAGCTCATGTCTGTAATCCCAACAGTTTGGAAAGCCAAGGCAGGAGGATCACTTGAGCCCAGAAGCTTGAGACAAGCCTGGGCAACGTAGTAAGACCCCATCTGTCTCTAAAAAACCAAAATGAGACCAGGCTAGGCCTGACCCTGGCCAGCTGACCCTCCAACAGCCGGCAGAGTCCTTGTACACTTAGGGTCTACTCAGAGGCCAATTTACAACCACCCTGGAAGGTCAGTGGGGCTTAGAAAATAGAAACAGAGAGATAGTCCCTTAGACAAAACCCTGAGGGCCAGATGTGCTTCAGTCTAGGAGTTTTCAGATTTCAGAAAAGCAGTATCACCCTGCACTGGCTCTTATAGTTCAAGACCTCAGAGGGCCCCACACTTTGAATGTGTTAACATTTTCTAGGGCCCCCTCTAGTATTTAAGACCAGCTAAGGCTGAAGTGCTGGTGGGAGGGTGCCCCAAGTCCAAACTGGGACCTGCATGGGCACCAGACCCCATTTCTCCCCTCCCAGGAAAACTAAAGCTCAGAGAGGGAAAGGGACTGGCCCAGGATGCACAGCAAGTCAGTGGCTGAGTTGAGCTGAGATTTGAATTCAGAAATACAAAGCTCTGAGACCTACCCTGAGTGAGGAGACAGGACCATGCCCCACATCCCCTAGACCTGGTCGTAGGGTCTGAGTGCAGTCCTCTGCCCCCAGACCTTCACTGCCTGGTGCAACTCACACCTGCGCAAGGCGGGCACCCAGATCGAGAACATCGAGGAAGATTTCCGCAATGGCCTCAAACTCATGCTGCTCCTGGAGGTCATTTCAGGTGAGGATGGAAAATCAGTGCACCTGGGCCCCAGGACCCAGGAACCTCTGGATAGCAGGGGCAATAGGGTGGCAGAGTGTTTGACGGGACTTGGAGGGGAGGGGAGAGTTTGTGGGCAAAGGCTTCAGCTGCCTCTCATGACCTTTGGCCGTTTGACTCTCCTCTTATACCCAGGAGAGAGGCTGCCCAGGCCAGATAAAGGCAAGATGCGCTTCCACAAAATCGCCAACGTTAACAAGGCCCTGGACTTCATTGCCAGCAAGGGGGTTAAGCTGGTGTCCATTGGTGCTGAAGGTGAGGAGATAGCAGGAAGGGTCGTGGGCAGGGAGCGGGAACCTCTCTTGATATCAACAAATCACCTCTGTGAGTCTCAGTTTCCTCATCTCAAAAATGGGAATAATCCCTGCCTCGCAGGAGAGCCTGTAAAGAGCCAATCTACCAGCCAGTCCTGGTGGCTCACGCCTGTAATCTCAGCACTTTGGGGGGCCGAGGTACATGGACCGCTTGAGGCTAGGAGTTTGAGACCAGCCTAGCCAACATGGCAAAACCCTCATCTCTACTAAAATTACAAAAATCAGCTGGGTGTGGTGCCACACACCTTAATCCCAGCTACTTGGGAGGCTGAGACACGAGAATCGAATGAACCTGGGAGGCGGAGGCTGCAATGAGCCAAGATTGCACCACTGCACTCCAGCCTAAGCAACAGAGCGAAACACAAAGATAGTCCCTTAGACAAAAGCTGACCCCTTCCCTTTGCTTGAACAACACATAGTTTTAGGATCAGTTCCTTTGATTCCTTTTCAGTGTGTTAGAGGAAAAATGGAAAAAAAAAAAAAAGAAGAGCAAATATACCTAAAGTGCCAGCGCAGCCCCTGAACCCTAGTAAGAGTTCAGTGAAATCATTTCTAAGTAACAAGCCAGGCATGGAAGCACGTGCCTGTAGTCTCAGCCACTTCAGAGACTGAGGCAAGAGGACTACTTGAGCCTGGGAGCTGGGAGACCAGCCTGGGCAACATACCAAAACTCCATCTTGGCTGGGCACAGTGGCTCACGCCTGTAATCTCAGCACTTTGGGAGGCCAAGAAGAGTGGATCACCTGAGGTCAGGAGTTCGAGACCAGCCTGACCAGCCAACATGGTGAAACCCCATCTATACTAAAAATGCAAAAAATTGCTGGGCATGGTGGCACACACCTGTAATCCCAGCTACTTGGTAGGCTGATCCCAGCTCCTCAGTAACCTGGGAGGCTGAGGTTGCAGTGAGCCACGGTCACACCATTGCTCTCCAGCCTGGGTGGCAAGAGTGAGACTCTGTCATACACACACAAAAGAGAAAACTCTATCTCAAAAAAAAATCTCAAAACCCATCAACTAAACAAAAAAAAATAGATATGGCTGTGCACAGTGGCTCACGTTTGTAATCCCAGCACTTCGGGAGACCGAGGTGGGCGGGTCATTTGAAGTCAGGAGTTCGAGACCAGCCTGGTCAACATGGTGAAACCCCATCTCTACTATAGATACAAAAAAATTAGCTGGGTTTGGTGGTGCACGCTTGGAGTCCCAGCTACTCAGGAGGCTGAGGCAGGAGAATCGCTTGAACCCAGGAGACGGAGGTTGCAGTGAGCCAAGATCGCACCACTGCACTCCAGCCGGGGTAACAGAAGCATACTCCATCTCAAAAAAAAAAAAAAGAAAAGAAGAACAGATGCTTACTGAGCATCTGCTAGGTGCCCACCTACTAGGTGCCATCCCTGAGAGGGGGGACAAGGGCCAGAGGGCTGAGCAGGGGGAAGGTGAGTTGAGGCCAGATAGCACAGGCCTTGAATGCCAGGCAGAATCTATCCCCTGACCCCTGCCCTGCAGAGATCGTTGACGGGAACCTGAAGATGACCCTGGGCATGATCTGGACCATCATCCTTCGCTTCGCCATCCAGGACATCTCTGTGGAGGGTGAGCAATGGGGAATGAGGTCGGGGCCAAGTGCAGTGGCTCGGGCCTATAATCCCCGCATTTTGGAAGGTCGAGGCAGGCGGATCACTTGAAGGATTGCCCAGAAGTTCAAGACCAGCCTGGGCGACATGATGAAACCCCATCTCTACAAAAAATACAAAAAATAAAAATTTAAAAACAAATAGCTGGGCATGGTGGCATGTGCCTGTAGTCCCAGACTAGGGAGTCTGAGGTAGGAGGATAGCTCGAGCCTGGGAGGTTGAGGCTGCAGTGGACCATGATTGTGTCACTGTACTCCAGTTGGATGACATAGCAAGAGAAGAAAGGAAGGAAGGAAGGAAAGAAGGAAGGAAGGAAGGAAGGAAGGAAGGAAGGAAGGAAGGAAGGAAGGAA